>JAAGKR010006921.1:24751-40072 GCA_011419295.1 Clarias macrocephalus
CCCCACCCCCCCCCCCCCCCCCCCCCCCAAAATACACACACACACACACTCTCTCACAAACTCACTCATACACACTCACTCAAGAGCACCAAAGGGCACGTGGTGTTTGCGCGTGGGTAGAAGAGAAAAATTGCGCTGGGAATAAAAGGGCAGACGTGGCATTAAACCCCCACACAAATATCAGCCTGTCAATCAAGGTTTCCATGGTTACTCCGTCTTCCTCAGTCTTTCACTCAGTCCCTTTTTTATTCGGTTGACGTTTAAAGCCTGCGTGCCCTCGTCCTATTTAGCTATTCACACTTCTGATGACTCCACAGGTCAAAGCTCAGATTATCCCCTCGGGAGTTAAAGAGCGTTCATGACCGTGACCTCTGACCTTTGGAGTTCTGTATCTCTTGTCTGTTCCAGTTGAACAAATTACCCGGTTCAACATGAAATCTTTCTAAAATGCAAAAATTGATGGTCGCAGCCACTTCCTTTACTAAGACTTATAGATACAGGCCGCAACACGTTTCTGAGAACGATAGACAGAGGACACACCTCCTTTATTGAGACTGATAGATACAGGCCACACCTTTCTGAGACAGGTAGACAGAGGCCACACCTCTTTTTCGAGACTGATACAGGCCACACCTCTTTCTGAGACTGATACAGGCCACACCTGTTTCTGAGAGTGATAGTCAGAGGCCACACCTCCTTTTCTGAGATCTAAACAGAGGCCACACCTCCTTTTCTGAGATTGATAGTCAGAGGTCACATCTCCGTTCTTAAGGCCTAAACAGAGGCCACACCCCTCTAGTAGACTGAGGCCACATCTCCCTTACTGAAATTGATACTGGACACACCTCCTTTCTGAGACTGATACAGGCCACGCCTCCTTTAATAAGACTTAAACAGAGGTTTTTATTAATAGACTCTAGATTGATTTTCTCTCTCTCTCTCTGCAGGTTTGGTGATGAGCGAGGTTACGTGCTGTACCCTCAGATGGGGGACCGTTTGGACCTGGTGTGTCCTTCGTCTTCGTCCCCGCCGCAGTATGAGTTCTATAAGCTGTACCTGGTGTCGCAGCGCGAGCAGGCAGACAGGTGCGAGCTGAGCGAAGACTCCAACCTGCTACTCACCTGCGACAAACCCAACGCTGACACGCGCTTCACCATCAAGTTCCAGGAGTTCTCGCCCAACCTGTGGGGTCACGAGTTCAAGAACCTCCACGACTATTACATCATAGGTCTGTTCCTGCGGCCCAACCGCAAGCCTTCTGAATCAACTTCTCTAAAATTAATCTTTAACTTTTCAGACACATTAATTTTGCGCCGTGTGTGTGTGCATGTGTGTGTGTGTGTATTTGTGTGTGAGGCATTGTGCCCTTGTTTTTAACTGATTTGTTAAAAAAATTATTATTACAGAAACATAACTGGAAGCTGAAGGAGCTCAATGATGTCATGGGCTAAATGCATTAATATCCTCATACTGCACCTAAAATGTGTGTGTGTGTGTGTGTGTGTGTGAGAGAGAGAGAGAGAGTTTGTCTCCGCGCACACCAACGTAGGTGTATATTTCTTCCTTTGGGAAATCATTTTTAATTAACCTATTGTGGCTTTTGGTAATTTATACAGTAAGGCAGTAATGAGCTGGAGCGAAGAGGGAGGTGTGTGTGTGTGTGTGTGTGTGTGTGTGTGTGTGTGTGTGTGTGTGTGTAGCCATTATGTTTTAGCTGAAGCTGGAGGCCTAATTGGCGGTAATGGGTCTCAGAGGCACAAGGGCCCTGTGGAGGAGGGGCATGTGTGTGTGTGTGTGTGTGTGTGTGTGTGTGTGTGTGAGAGAGAGAGAGAGACTATTTGCATTTTTGTCTTACTCAGCAGTTACATCATAAATTTTCATATCACACACACACACACACACAAAGATTAATGGTCTCCAAACCCACACACCCCAGATTCTGTTACAACTGACAGTTGGTACAGAGGCCACACCCCTTTCTGTGAGACTGATAGGATTACAGAGGCCACGCCCACTTCTTTGAGACTGACAGTAGGAGCAGGTCGTGCCTCTTTGCATCAGACCTGCATTTGGTAAAGAAGCCACGCCCCTTTCTGTTACAACTGATGGTAGGTACAGAGGCCACGCCCTTTGCCGTGAGACTGACAGTGGGTATAGAGGCCACGCCCGTTTCTGTGAGGCTGAGAGTAGATACAGGGGCCACACCCCGTTCTAGGTACAGAGGCCACGCCCTTTTCTGTGAGACTTTAGCTAATCATCTAACCAGACAGCATTATCAACTAAGTTTTCTTGGTTACCATGACAACGTCCCATGCCAGTGGCTCTATCCCAAAGCACACACACTAGCGCACTAAATAACCTCTCAGAGTAACGTGCTGACCGAGTTTGTTATTTTGATACACACTCTTTAGTGCAGCTGTGTGCGGTTTGGGACGGAGCCGCATTGAGAGAGTATTTACTATGTGATAATCTGTGTGTGTGTGTGTGTGTGTGTGTGTGTGTGTGTGTGTGTGTGATAGAAAGACTGAAAATGGCTATTGGCTGTATTTCAAACTGCTTTTGGGAGTAAGAGCCCTCAAAGCGTTTCTCATAAAATGTTTGATTGCTGAGCGTGAGGAGTTTACAGTGGATATCTCTCACTCACACACTCTCTCTCTCTCTCACACACACACACACACACACACACACTCACACACACACACACATTCATACACTTCCCAAAGAGGAGTGCTTGTGTGTGTGAAATGTGTATCTGCACACAAGAGTTTGTTTACTCCCAAAGTGAATTTTCTATTTGTGTGTGTGTGTGTGTGTGTGTGTGTGTGTGTGTGTGTGTTAGTGGTGAAAGCCTTGTTAATTATTGAAGAGCATGTTTTGATTTATTTATCAAGGTTAAGCTGAAATAACAGAAGAGATTAACTGTGTGTGTGTGTGTGTGTGTGTGTGTGTGTGTGTGTGTGTGTGTGTCACCTGCCTCAGTAGCTGCATTAGGTTTTTGTTTCAGCGCTGTAACCCAAAAAGGAACTTTGGCAGGCACTGAGATTGAGACGCTCTTCTTTTTTTTTTCTTTTTTTTTTAGACGGTCGCTAACTAGCTAAGGATAACTAGCAGGTTAGCGTGGGTTAAATGCACATTTAAAGACTAGGAAACAATAGTATCAGGAAACATCTAGTTCAGGAATCAGGGAGCAAATGAGTGAACAAATCAGTAGTGAATCCGGAAAGAAATGCGCGTGTGACTCGGTGTGTGTGAATCGTATTCAGGGAATCAGAGAGAAAAGCTAAACAAATCACTGAGCAAAATCAGCAGACAAATGAGTAGTGATGGGACTCTCCAGTCACTTCCCGATACAATGTTATCATGATAAAACTGTGCCAATTTGATTAGAATTACAATTCTATAAGTATTGCATTTTTAGAAATATCTTGATTCGATATTACATTATTCCTCATTTTGTTACAATTTTAAACTTTAAAAAAGGTTAATGAGTCATTAAATGTCGCTCGTTCCTAGAGGTGGAGTTACATTTACTCGCGTTACTGTAATTGAGTAGTTTTTTTGTGTACTTCTACTTTTTAGAGTAATTTTTTAAATCAGTAATTTTACTTTTACTTAAGTATGTTTTGTTTGAATTATTGTACTTTGCTACAATTGAAATCATATTTACTACTGAGTAAAAAATAACTGAATGAAACAAAAAAATAATTAAAATAATGCAATGGGGAAGGAAAAAAATGCACCCTGGACACCACTGCACTGATTGATTGATGTACGGAGAGAACAAACGCACTAAACTCACAAGAACGATGAAGACAAAACAGATGCAGTGATGCGACCCAGCTGAGAGCGAAATGCCAGACTTATGAAGTAAACGCCTGGCCTTATTTACGTGTCCACTTCGATTTCAAGCACAAGAAAGGCAACAGCTTTATTATTAAAGGTCAATAACCTTCAATTAAAAACAACTAGTTTGAGATTTATTTCCACGTGTCTGTTTTGTACTACACTAGAATTACCCCCCCCTCCCCATCCCACCCCGCTGTTAAACAAAGTAACGGCGTAACTTTTACTCAGTAAATTTTTAATGAGCTACGTTTTACTTTTACTTGTGTATATTTTTATACTGGTAACTTTAGTTAAAGTTCACTGAAGTGACAGTAGTTTTACTTGAGTACTAAATGTTATTACTCTTTCCACCTCACTTATAAACCAGGTGAAGCATTTAAACAATACGAACTAACTTCAAATACACGAGCTGTATACATCAGTACACAACATTGTTACTGAGCCGCGCGTATCTCTGTCATCCGATAGAACTATTATTTCTAAACAAACTTAATAATTAACTCGCAACACGTCAGATGAAAATGTGTGAGAACATCCTCCCTCTTCTAATGTCTACAAAGTCTCAAAGTCTTAACTCGCCAGTGAGCGCAATTTTCCAACAATTTAGGGCCTGCGGTGTTTTGAGACTGGTGTGTAATAAGTGTGTGTAATGAGTGGGTTTGAGGCTAAGTCGCTCTGAGATTTTGGAGAAAAAGGCAGATCAGAGGTTTTAATGTGTGAGATTTTTGATAATGTAACGCCATAAAAATGTGTTTCTGTTGCGTCACTCTGGAGCTCGGGACAGAATGGTTCACATCCGAGGCTGATCGGCCGATCACCGGCCACGACCAATCACACTGAAAAGCAGACGATTCTGCTCAATGACCGATTGACCGCTTCACACTGCACAACAAAGCTTTTGCTTCTTGAACACTGTTTGGTGTACCTTATAGATCATGAAAATCACACCCAAATCTGCCCATCACGTAAATTTCCTGTTTTGTCATGTTTTTCCCTCTATTTATGTTAATTCATTTTGTTTCTGTAATAACACTGTCATCAATGTTTTATGCACCCTGCCGTGCCCAGGTACAGAATGAGGGCAGGTTGGCTTGCAGTTCCCTGGTAGCTTGCAGTCTGGCCTTGCGTACGTGTGTGTATTCATCGTGATGAGCTAGAGGCTGTAGAGTTTTTACCGGACTTTGGTCAGTCGATGTCTCATCGTTATCACAACAGCCGCGATACATTCTGCTACATCTGTACATTTGTATACATTTACACAGAGGTGGAAAGAGGACTAAAATTTTGTACTCAAGTAAAAGTGCTGTTACTTCAGTGAAATTTTACAAACCAAAACTATATTTGTGTTTAAGGTGCCTATCACAATCAGCAAAAAGATTTCTGGAAGCAAAACTTTCTTTAAAAATTGTTGTGCAGTGTTCATCAGTGAGTGGAGTAAGTGAGTGAGTGAGTGAGTGAGTGAGTCAATCATTGAGTGAGTCAGTCAGTGAGTGAGTCAATCAATGAGTCAGTCAGTGAGTGAGTCAATCAGTGAGTGAGTCAGTCAGTGAGTGAGTCAATCAGTGAGTGAGTCAGTGAGTGAATCGTCCAGTGAGAGTAAATGTTTGGTGAGAGAGTCATGTGAACGAGTCTGTCAGTTAATGAATCACTTATGGAATCTGTGAGTCTGAACAGCGCGTTAACGAAGTGTGAAGACGTCTGTAAAGTGTGAGTTACACGAGTCAGTGAACGAGCGAGTTAACAATCGGTTCATGAATAACAAATCAATAAGTATGTGACTCTTTAAATAAAGAGCACAAAATTGGCGAGGGAATCAGTGAACGAATCGTGAATCAGTACAGAATAAATCTAAGGAAAAGTTGTAACTGAAAATTACTTCCACTGTAGTGTGTGTGTGTGTGTGTGTGTGTGTGTGTGTGTGTGTGCACGGGAGTGTACATTGAGTCAGTTGAGTAAGTAACCCAAAGCGACATGTTGCCTCCTGAACTAGGTCACCAACCAGAGCAGTGCGCTACAGTGTGTGTGTGTGTGTGTGTGTGTGTGTGTGTGTGTGCGTGAGTGTGTGTGTGCGTGAGTGTGTGTGTGCATGAGTGTGTGTGTGTGTGTATGGTGGAGTCTGTGTTTATCTGGATGTCTGAGTCTTCAGCTGCGTTCACATCATTATCACACACGTGTCTGTCGTCTGGTCTGATGTAACCTCAGTGTGTGTGTGTGTGTGTGTGTGTGTGTGTGTGTGTGTGTGTGTGTTGTAAGGGCTGTGCTGAAAGACTTAAAGTCTAATTGGATCAGTTTTACGTTGTGATTCATTAACCTTCTGACTGCTGCAGCTGCTCCTATAGACATCACACACACACACACACACACACACACACACACACACACACACACACACACACTCTTTTCTCTTGGCTCACATGTCTGTCAAAAAAAGCCTTTATTAAATATGTGGAATCTGTGTGTGTGTGCGCTTTAAGACGACACGTGAAGCCCGTCTTCCTCTAAAACTTCATTAAAATGCAGTGATGAAACGATTACCCGAGTGTACGTGTGTATAATTCATCAATCTTGGTGGAATTTAATATTTTAGCGGATCAAATGATCAAACATCTCGGTGTAATATTGCACCGTTTGTTCGTTAATCTCAGACTTGTTCGGGTGTACGGCACAGCCGGAGCGCGACACTCGCTGGAGCTCGTGTGTGTGTCAGTTGGAGTGTGTGTTCGGTGTTTGTCTATCACTGTTTCTTCGGACAAGAAAGATTAATGCTCGTTAGACCGCAGGGGGGTGTGAGCCGTGCCAGATGCACTGCTTAACTGGGAGCTGTGGGAGTGCTGGGGGGCGAGGCTGTGAGCCGTGAGTCAGAGGTGGAATGTTGATTTGATTTTTATTGTTTTTTATTATTCGATTCAATTCAGTAGCACTAATATTTACTTACAGATTTTATTTATTTTATTACAAGCATTAAAAAGTATTTAAAAATTTTTTTTTAAATGTTTAAAAAATCCTGAAAGTATCTAATAAATGCTGAAACACTGTTGTGTTGTCGAGAGTTTAAATGTTGTGTTTCACACAAAACCACAATCATGTTTTCTTGTCAGTCATCTGCTCCACACTCCAGTACAGCAGGTGGCAGTATTTCACCAACTGCTTGTAAATTCAGAAAAAGAACTTGAACGAGACTCTTGCAAAATGTGAGTATTTGCAGAATTTTTTTTTACAAGGACTTGCTGAATTTTAGAGCATTTAACGATTTGAATCAATTCTGAATCAAAAATGGAGTTACTGATTCAATGAATCAAATAAAAAATGAATAAAAAGTAATGAATTTAAACGCACAGCTCTAGTCTTAACATTTATTCAACTTCCTTTGTCCTTCCTCTTTGGCCGACGTCTCTCGGGGGAGTGGAACTTTGTAAACGGACACAATCATGACCGACATCTCACATTTTCGCGTCTCGGCGCTGGTGCGATTCCCTCACCGCCGTAGCACAGGTGGCATTTCAAAATGATTTTTATCATATAGTTTTAGTTTTGAGCGTTTATGAGCCGAGCTAGCGGCCGCGTCCGTCTCCTGCTAACGGCTCAGCTCGCTGCTCATGCCGACCTGATCTGAGGAAACTCTTGTTAGACTCGTACTCATGAGGAGACTCTAAAGATTAAACAGAACAGAGTGCAAGGCTTAAACTCGCCGCTCAGTGAGGAACGAAAGGCCTTTTTTTTTCTCTTTTTTTTTTTACCTGCAGCTGCAACGGAGAAATCGATCAGCTGTGTTTGTTATTAATCTCACATCCCTGTACAGCCGCCATAACAGAAAGCTGTACTTCCTCTGGTTTAATAACCAGCACACGCCACTCCTGACTTCAAACTGAACACATCTAAATGTGTGTGTGTGTGTGTGTGTGTGTGTGTGTGTGTGTGTGTGTGTGTGTGTGTGTGTGTGAGGAAAAATATCCTGACCAGCTGTTCATTACTGACAGAACAATGGAGAGCATGTAGGGACAGACTGAGAGATAATCAACCTGTGTGTGTGTGTGTGTGTGTGTGTGTGTGTGTGTGTGTGTGTGTGTGGGAAGAGAGAGGGCTATGTAGTACACACCTATACTTTGATGTACCTATATGTATGTGTGAAAAATATTTTTAGAGTTTTTAAACATTCAACTTTTAATTTCATACTTTTCAAATTTCAAATGTATACTTTTACATTACTTTTACATTTTGATTTACATAAAATTTTAAATAAATAAATACATACTGTATATTAGTATATTAAATTAAAATAGTAAAGTTTGAAGAATACATTTGAGAGAAAAAATAACGATAAAGATTGAATTTATTTGAAAGGTATATACACAGGAGCTTCCCCAAGACATTCATAAGTATTGGGTAAATATTTCATGAAAATTTATGCTTTTATTTATTTTGGGTTTATAGCTAAAACCGTGACGTTCACCTCAGGGGTTTAGAGAAATGTAAAATATTCATGCTCCGGTTATAAATGTGATATGAAGCCTTATGCAGGTAATATTCTGAGTCTGTAATTCCTGGGAAATTCTATATCCACCTAAAATATGGAGGCTTTATATATATATATACACACACACATACACACACGCGCGCTCTTGTAGATTCTGTCTGATTTATAAATCAGGCTTAGCTTCCCATGTCTCTCTGACACACACACACAGGAATATTAATATTTTTTTAAAATGTCAACTACTCTGACAGAGCGGAACTAATCTCGTCAGGACGGCGTTCTGGGGAACGTTTAGTGCTGCGACACCGCCGGATCAAACGCTACGCTTCATAGTTCGAAGAAAATTCCAGAACAAAGAATTCATTTGAACTAAACTCCTCAAAAAATTACGTCTTTTCTTTTTGTTAATGTGTTCATAATTCTACCGTTAACGCTAATTTCCCAAGAAACATTAACTGTAATTTTAGACATATATGTATATATATATATATTTTTACAGTTTCGAAAACACACCTGAGGTAAATGTTGACTTTCCAGATAAGTCAGTCTGGTTTCCAGATGATGTGTGTGTGTGTGTGTGTGTGTGTGTGTGTGTGTTTAAATATAACTAACACACAGAAACTGTAAGTAAAATGAACCCTGGAGTTGCTGACGCTCAGACGGTGACCTGCAGGGTTCCGTCTCTGTTCTGTCCGAAACACTGTGTGGAGATGAAGCTGCTGGTGTTGATGAGATGTAGCATGTTTAGTCGACGCCCCTTTAGCCAGATACGCTTTTAGAAGAGCTTTGGAGTCCCGATCAAAAACACATCCTCATGCTGGAGCACACGGGCAGCGCCTCAGAGCTCCGCCCAGAACATTTAGTCCAAACCAGGTGATTTGTTTTACTGGCTTTAATTGAAGGGTATAAATAAAGACAGCCAGTGACACACACACACACACACACACACACACACACACACAACCTCAGCCTTTAGTGCTCACTGTTTATTGGTAATGTAATTTCTTAGTAGTAGTGGTGGTGGTAGTATAGTATTATTATATTACAGAAGAGGATTAAAGCTATGAAAACAAGAATTTAAAGTTCTCACCTTTTATCTCAGAATTTAGGCTTTTATCGTAGAATAATCGTTTTATCCAAGTTCTCTTTTAAAAGAGAAATCTGAGAAACAAAAAAACTGAATTATGAGAAAATAATCTGAATTCTGAGTGGGGAAAAAACAGAATTCTGAAAAAAAAGGGGAAAAAAATTAATTTGAAGTAAAACAAAATGAATTTGGAGAAAAGTCAGTATTTTAAGAAAAATATCAGAATTCTGAGAAAAAAAATCAGATTTCTGAGAAAAGTCAATATTCTGAGAAAAATATCTGAACTCTGAGGGAAAAAAATAATTCTGAAGAAAAATAATCAGCATTCGGTCAAAAAAAACTAAATTCTAAGAAATAAATTATAATTCTGAAGAAAAGAGTCTGAATTCCGAGATAAAAAAAAAATCACAATTCTAATTCGAAAAAAGGTCAGAATTCTAAGAACAAAAATTAATTCTGAGAAGAAGAAAAAATCTGAACTTAATGATTTCTTATAGCGAACCTGATCCTCCTCTGTACTACAGCAGTCCATCAGAATAACCTGAATAACTTTCATTTCTATTATTTTATGTTCAGTTAATTAATTCTGTGTTGTGCAGTGCTGTGTCTCGAAACACACGCTTTGTCCTTTACTCCTGATCAGTATACACACACAAAGAAAATCAGTGTTAAACAAAACTTAAGCAAGATAATCCCTGGTAAAATGTTGGTTTTGTCAGACTAACAAACAACTATAGAACATCGCCATTAAAGCCACAACATGTATTACAAAAGACAAGGACTGAAAGAGAAATAAACTTAGACAAAAATAGCATAAGGGTTGGAATTAAAAACAGCTCTTGGAAGTGCACTTAGACTTTTGGATATTTGTGTGTGTGTGTGTGTGTGTGTGTGTGTGTGTGTGTGTGTGTGTGTGTGTGTGTGTGTGTTGGTGCTGAGATTAGAGCGTTTTGCATTGGCTGAACTCCAAACTGCTACCGTTTTTGAGTATGAGCGCTTGGAGTGTTTCAGATCAAACGCTCGATTGCTGAGAGCTCGCAGTTCCCAAAGGAGCGCTTTAACCCAATACACACACGCACGCACACACACACACACACACACACACACACACACACACACGATTGAATCCGTTGCTGTGAGAAATGTTTGTGCAACACTTTGAAAGAATGCCAAACACTGACTGTATCTAAACGTGGGCGTGTCCTCGAGGTTGTTTACTCTCTTTAACTGTCTAACATTCGCGCGTTTTTTTTTTTTTTTTTTCAGACGGACACATCGCTCTCGCAGCGTTACCTGGTTCTAATCGGATAGCTGTTCATCTGATGTTTGACAACACTCTTATTTAATGCTATTTTTCTTGATGTTATGAACTACTGTAGCTAATCACGCTAAGCTCACATTCTTCAATCTAAATGTAGCTTAATTATTAGCAGGCTAGTGCTAGCTTGAACAAAGTAAAGCATGAGCTCTGAATCACTCCGGGGGAAAGATGAGCCCCAGATCCAGTTCCTGAGTTCCTGAAAGAGTTCCTCGTATGGAAAGTTCTTGAGTTCATTGATGAAATAGTTCCTGGGTTCCTGAAACAGTTCCCCTTCCCTCCTACACTTCGTTCCTGTTGTAGCAGCATGCCTAGAGTTCCTGAAAATGTTTCTCCAATGGAAAGATGTCTAAAATTCTCCGGCTTTGTAAACAGTTTAGATGAAAGAGACGCGTCTAACATTCCGGAGCTCCTGAAAAGAATCCTGTAATGGAAGAGCATCCGCATTTCCTACAGGTTTTTTTTTATTATTATTTGTAATGGAAACTTGTCTTAAATTCCTGAGCTTTTCTTAACATAAGTTCCTCAAATGGAAACACACACACACACACACACACACACACACACACACACACACACACACACACACAGCAGTTGTTCCATAGGTGGAAAAGTTGAGAAGCTTTTAAATAGCCCGTGCTAAGTGCTACATTACTGCAGTGTGTATTCTGTGTGTTTCGTGATGAGTTTCTCATAAATGATGCAGGAGCGCGAGGAGCAGCGTTCAGGCTCCGGCTCCGAGAGTCTGAACACGACATCACTTATTCATCACCGCTGTGTCAGGAACTGACTCCGCCCACTGAGCCCATTAGCTGATGGAGGCGTGGCTTGTGTGTGTCAGTGTCAGTGAAGGAGGCGTGGTCTCTGTGTGTCAGTCTCAGTGGAGGCGTGGCCTCAGTTTGTTGGTCTCAGTAAAGGAGGTGTGGCCACTGTGTTTCAGTCTCAGTCAAGGAGGCGTGGCCATTGTGTTTCAGTCTCTGTGAGTGGTCACTGTGTGTCTGTCACAGGGAAGGAGGTGTGGCCACTGTGTGTCTGTCACAGGGAAGGAGGTGTGGCCACTGTGTGTCTGTCACAGGGAAGGAGGAGTGGCCACTGTGTGTCTGTCACAGGAAAGGAGGAGTGGCCACTGTGTGTCTGGGACAGGAAAGGAGGTGTGGCCACTGTGTGTCTGTCCCAGGGAAGGAGGAGTGGCCACTGTGTGTCTGTCACAGGAAAGGAGGTGTGGCCACTGTGTGTCTGTCACAAGGAAGGAGGTGTGGCCACTGTGTGTCTGTCACAGGGAAGGAGGAGTGGCCACTGTGTGTCTGTCACAGGAAAGGAGGTGTGGCCACTGTGTGTCTGTCACAAGGAAGGAGGTGTGGCCACTGTGTGTCTGTCACAGGGAAGGAGGAGTGGCCACTGTGTGTCTGTCACAGGAAAGGAGGTGTGGCCACTGTGTGTCTGTCACAAGGAAGGAGGTGTGGCCACTGTGTGTCTGTCACAGGGAAGGAGGAGTGGCCACTGTGTGTCTGTCACAGGAAAGGAGGTGTGGCCACTGTGTGTCTGTCACAAGGAAGGAGGTGTGGCCACTGTGTGTCTGTCACAGGGAAGGAGGAGTGGCCACTGTGTGTCTGTCACAGGAAAGGAGGTGTGGCCACTGTGTGTCTGTCACAAGGAAGGAGGTGTGGCCACTGTGTGTCTGTCACAGGGAAGGAGGAGTGGCCACTGTGTGTCTGTCACAGGAAAGGAGGTGTGGCCACTGTGTGTCTGTCACAAGGAAGGAGGTGTGGCCACTGTGTGTCTGTCACAGGGAAGGAGGAGTGGCCACTGTGTGTCTGTCACAGGAAAGGAGGTGTGGCCACTGTGTGTCTGTCACAAGGAAGGAGGTGTGGCCACTGTGTGTCTGTCACAGGGAAGGAGGAGTGGCCACTGTGTGTCTGTCACAGGAAAGGAGGTGTGGCCACTGTGTGTCTGTCACAAGGAAGGAGGTGTGGCCACTGTGTGTCTGTCACAGGGAAGGAGGAGTGGCCACTGTGTGTCTGTCACAGGAAAGGAGGTGTGGCCACTGTGTGTCTGTCACAAGGAAGGAGGTGTGGCCACTGTGTGTCTGTCACAGGGAAGGAGGAGTGGCCACTGTGTGTCTGTCACAGGAAAGGAGGTGTGGCCACTGTGTGTCTGTCACAAGGAAGGAGGTGTGGCCACTGTGTGTCTGTCACAGGGAAGGAGGAGTGGCCACTGTGTGTCTGTCACAGGAAAGGAGGTGTGGCCACTGTGTGTCTGTCACAAGGAAGGAGGTGTGGCCACTGTGTGTCTGTCACAGGGAAGGAGGAGTGGCCACTGTGTGTCTGTCACAGGAAAGGAGGTGTGGCCACTGTGTGTCTGTCACAAGGAAGGAGGTGTGGCCACTGTGTGTCTGTCACAGGGAAGGAGGAGTGGCCACTGTGTGTCTGTCACAGGAAAGGAGGTGTGGCCACTGTGTGTCTGTCACAAGGAAGGAGGTGTGGCCACTGTGTGTCTGTCACAGGGAAGGAGGAGTGGCCACTGTGTGTCTGTCACAGGAAAGGAGGTGTGGCCACTGTGTGTCTGTCACAAGGAAGGAGGTGTGGCCACTGTGTGTCTGTCACAGGGAAGGAGGAGTGGCCACTGTGTGTCTGTCACAGGAAAGGAGGTGTGGCCACTGTGTGTCTGTCACAAGGAAGGAGGTGTGGCCACTGTGTGTCTGTCACAGGGAAGGAGGAGTGGCCACTGTGTGTCTGTCACAGGAAAGGAGGTGTGGCCACTGTGTGTCTGTCACAAGGAAGGAGGTGTGGCCACTGTGTGTCTGTCACAGGGAAGGAGGAGTGGCCACTGTGTGTCTGTCACAGGAAAGGAGGAGTGGCCACTGTGTGTCAGTCCTAGGGAAGGAGGAGTGGCCACTGTGTGTCTGTCACAGGAAAGGAGATGTGTCCACTGTGTGTCAGTCCCAGGGAAGGAGGAGTGGCCACTGTGTGTCTGTCACAGGAAAGGAGGAGTGGCCACTGTGTGTCTGTCACAGTGAAGGAGGTGTGGCCATTGTGTGTCAGTCCCAGGGAAGGAGGCGTGGCCACTGTGTGTCAATCTCAGTGAAGGAGGCGTGGCCAATGTGTTTTTTTAGTCTCAGTTAAGGAGGCGTGGCCACTGTGTTTCAGTCTCAGGGAAGGAGGCGTGGCCACTTTGTGTCAGTCTCAGTGAAGGAGGCGTGGCCACTGTGTGTCAGTCTCAAGGAAGGGAAGTAGGTGTGGCCACCGTGTGTCTGTCACAGGGAAGGAGGTGTGGCCACTGTGTGTCAGTCTCAGGGAAGGAGGTGTGGCCACTGTGTGTCAGTCTCAGGGAAGAAGGCAGAGGTGGGTAGAGGAGCCAAAAAATGTCCTCAAGTAAGAGTAGCTGTACTTCAGAATAATATTACTTATGTAGAAGTAAAAAGTAATCATCCAAAATATTACTCAAGTACTGAGTAACTGTGTCATCGTAATGTCTGATTTATTTATTTATGGTAATTATGTAAGCAGCCAGACAAAATGATAAAATAATGTATAAATTCTGACATTTCCAAATAATAAAATAAACAAAATAAATGTAATTAAATAAATGAATTAAATTAATATCTTTACAAAATTAAGGAAATTAATTAGAAAATTAGCAAATTAACAACAAGAAACACATTTCCTAGTCTCACCTTTTTCACAACTTTAAGGTTTTGTAATAAACACCTACTGTAGGTAACATGTATGTTGAACAGTGTAGATTATTTCCTGTGTGAGATTTTACTGTACATTCAGTCGCCCTGCAAATGACTCAGCAGATAAAATAACATTAGAACATTCAGTGTGTACAAGAGTCTCACTTCACCATAAACTGTGTCCAGAACAAATGTAAGAAAATTATCTATTTTAGACTCTAGTTTATTTGGTAATTACAGTATATATGTTAACATTAAACATTAAATAAAACAGAAACGCTTTTGTTTCCCGCTGTGCAGCGTTTGCGTGTGGTCATGTGACTACATGTGGTTGTACTTATTGCGGCTGATTGGTGAAATGCAGTCATGTGGTAGATTTCTCTGGCAAAAATTAAGAATATCTAATACCTCTGGAAGTAGGCGTGGCCGATTGGTGATGGTGCTGTAATCTGTAATCACACTCAGTTTAAAATAACATGTTTTTAACTAAAGTTATGTTTGTTTAATGTTTAATGAACCACCTAAAATGTACATTTCTTTCTTTCTCTGTCTCTCTCTCTGTCTCTCTCTCCGTCTCTCTCCCCGTCTCTCTCTCTCTCCCGTCTCTCTCTCTCTCTCTCTCTCTCTGTCTCTCTCTCCGTCTCTCTCTCTCTCTCTCTCTCTGTCTCTCTCTCTGTCTCTCTCTCTCCGTCTCTCTCTCTCTGTCTCTCTCTCTCTCTCTCTCCATCTCTCTCTCTCTCTCTCTCCATCTCTCTCCATCTCTCTCCATCTCTCTCTCTCCGTCTCTCTCTCTCTCTCTCTCTCTCTCTCCGTCTCTTTCTCCGTCTCTCTCCCCGTCTCTCTCTCTCTCTCACTCCATCTCTCTCCCTCTCTCTCCGTCTCTCTCTCTCTCTCTCTCCGTCTCTCTCTCTCCGTCTCTC
>JAAGKR010006922.1:3770-40070 GCA_011419295.1 Clarias macrocephalus
CGGTACATGTCGTGATCTGAATGAATACAGTCTAGCTTTATGCAGTGGTGAGTGATTTTCTCCATTCATTTGGTTAATTCTAATATACAGTACAGACCAAAAGTTTGGACACACCTTCTCATTCAAAGAGTTTTCTTTATTGTGTTCTTTATTGTGTTCTTTAGCCCAAACGCGTCTCTTCCTTAGCAGTGGTTTCCTAGCAGATCTTCTACCATGAAGGCCTGATTCACACAGTCTCCTCTTAACAGTTGTTCTAGAGACGTGTCTGCTGCTAGAACTCTGTGTGGCATTGACCTGCTCTCTGATCTGAGCTGCTGTTAACCTGCGATTTCTGAGGCTGGTGACTCGGATGAACTTATCCTCCGCAGCAGAGGCGACTCTTGGTCTTCCTTTCCTGGGCCGGTCCGCATGTGAGCCAGTTTCTTTGTAGCGCTTGATGCTTTTTGTGACTGCACTTGGGGACACTTTCAAAGTTTTCCCAGTTTTTCAGACTGACTGACCTTCATTTCTTAAAGTAATGATGCCACTCGTTTTTCTTCACTTAGTTGCTTTTTTCTTGCCATAATACAAATTCAACCTCTTTGAATGAGAAGGTGTGTCCAAACTTTTGGTCTGTACTGTACAACAGTTAGTTCTGACCAAGTAATCTGATTGGACAAAAGGCGTTTCATGATTCGGGTTTGACCGGTCTATGTTTTTTTTATTTTATTTATGGCTACAAAGCCAACTAGCTCCTGACACAAGGCTGAATCAAACGAACTCTCTGTCCAACCCCTAATTTGCATCTTTTCGAACTGCTCGCTCACGCTCCATTGGGGGCGGAGTAACACACTCGGAGGACAGCGCTATCCGCTCCTTGCGTAAGCTCACAGACGCTCCTGATTGGCTGTAGAGCCGTGATTGATGTGGAAGCACTAAGTACCTCTCATCCCTCCCCTCTGAGAGAGCTCGGCCTATCAGCTCTCCCTAGACCTCCGGCTGCGAGAGGTTACACCATCACCCGGGAATAACATTTTATTACTAATCAAAAGAATGAAATGAACTCATCATTAAAATGATCCAAACCTCCCATCACTACAATACAGCACAAGCCCTAATGTGATATTACTTACTTAATGCAACTCACCACATGTCACTGAGGACTTGCCGCAAGAGATTCAAACTAATGACTTTGTTGTTTTTTTTTTTTTTTTTAAAGGATTGAACAATCCATTCTAAGTGATAATTCACCAGCTAGAATTACATCATATCAGACTTCATGCTAGGCAGCTCATTTGGATGAACGTTTTTTGAAATACTATACTTTCTCAAACAGGCTGTCGGGTCTCTTTAAGAGTTAAGCGAATTAGTGACAGCAGGCTGGAAATAGAGGCAGAGGTGCAGGAATCAAGCCTCATCCATTTTCACAGCTTCCTGAACAACTACAGTTTTTTTCCAGGCTGTCTGCCAGATACAGCATCGCTGATTACTGCGTGTGGAAAAACATTGATCCTTACAGTAACTTGATGCCGTGAGATGATTTTAGAAAATCGAGTCATAAGCTTAGATCACTCTCTGACTTACTCGCAGTGCTGTTTGTGAAATCAGCAAAAATGATCATCATGGAAACAGAAAGTGACAATTAAATCATGCTGCGTATGGATGCGCTTCAACAGCACCCATAATCATGATTCAAAATAAGCTTTCTTATAAATCTTGATCTCATATCTGATAATGCAAGAGGTCCCTTACAAAACAGGAAAGGTCTCAGAGTGAAGTAACCAGGCAGAAGATTAAACTATATCAGACGCAGTCTTTATAAATAACTTGAAAGCTGGAGATTAACTGCCAATTAATACTTAGAAATCGTGCAGGTAACATATGTTGGGTGGCACAATCTACCCCATAAAGGTCACACCTTATACTCATTTTTAACAGGTGTTCTGTGTCACTTCTATTCTAAATGTGCTGCTTCAGCATCTGTAGCTTTAATCAGCCAATCAGAACTCAGGGACTGGAAATATCCATATTCAGGGCATTATGAATCTGACTATAGTTGTATAAAGAGAAGTATAAAGAAATACACTAAGAATACACTACACAAATTACTAACAAGCATTTTACGGATTTAAAAGACAAACTGTTCCCATTGTGTTCCAATTAGCAAGTTAAATAAGACCTACCTCCAAGCCAGCATGCACTGAAATCATGCACCAATTAAAAAAAAAAAAAAAAAAGGATCTGAAATATTCAACCTTATTCAGATCAATTAAACTTATAACAAGATTAACAACAATATCTGTGCTATTACAAGAATGAACGATTACTAAACTAAGCACTATTGCAGCTATCTGCATTAAAGAAGTCCATCGATCCTTCCAGATAACCACATGGATTCTGTAAAACTTAAACAGTTTCTCAGCAATTGCAACCACTAAAAGGTTATTAATGGTTATGCAATGATTATCGAATCTGGCGTCTATGATTAGTACACAAAGTTATTTCTATAAATCCACACAAATTGCGTAGAAGACAACAGGAAATAGCTAACAATGTTGTTCTGACCGGTGTTGGTTTGCATTTAATGGATATTTCCCAGAGATGCTTCAAGGATGGTCCAATTCTGAAGACTTACCAAGAAGACGAAGTTGATGGAAAAAATCAGAAACTTCACACACTTCATTCCTCCTGTCACAGGCGCCATGCTTTAAATTTGAATCCTAAATGAAAGTTACATCATAAATTTCATAGACAATCTTGTCTTTAATAGAGCTGCACAGTGATGTTCAATGATTTCTGGATTTAGTTGCATTTCCCAGGTGAAACTTCGAAGAAATCAATCCCAATACTACATTTTTGAGGATGGCATGGGCTAGTGGTTTAGATTCTAAATCAGTAAGGGAGGGAAATGTTTAAACTGAAGGAAAAAAGTTTGTTTAGGAGTATAGGTCACATTACTTCTCATAGCAAAGCCTTGTTCTGTGTGAAAGCATGAGAAGTTTTCATTGTGCAAAGTGCATGTACAACGCCAGTGAGTGCAGTTAGCAAGTGCATAAGTGACAGAGTTAAAATACAAATGAAATGTGGGTATAAGGCTATGAGGTTCCCTGAACAGGGGTGTGGAGGAGGTACAGCAGGTATTATAAATAGGATATGTATGTGGTAAATATACGGTATGCATGTACGAACATGATTCAGTGCAGAGGTGAGGATGGGATATATACGCATACTGTACATATACACATGTAAATTTAGTACAGTATATAGAGCATAGGAAACATATAATCGATTGCTTAAATAAAATGAAACAATTAATTTTAAATATTGTTCATGGACCGACTCAACCCACCACACTTAAATGGTTCTCATGGCGGCGCAAAAAAGGGTCCTATATTTAAATGCTTATTCTAAAAGTGTAGGTAGTAAATGGACATTACCTTAGACAAAAGATTCCTTCTCTTAAATGCCTACATGGACTCATAAGAGTTTTTTTGTTTGCTTGCTTGTTTGAAAGGAAAAACTCCAAGTAAAAATCTTAACTTTGGGTAAACCGCACATGCAAAGCAGTGATTCTGTAGTCTTTACATGAGTTGAAATAAGTTTTAGGAAAGAATCCGCTGAATGAGTTGAACCAAATTATATGCTTACAACTGTCCAAAACACAGTATTTGTGCTGATTTTTATTTATTTTTTTTTTTTAATGTTATCCATCTACAGCTACTTTTGGAGTTTATGGTAGTGACCAATCTTGCTTGCCTAAAAATTTCAAGTTCAGCCATTTTGGAGAGATGATTTTATATGTGCCCCAAAAATGACCATTTTTCAGAGTTATACTGTCGTGCTTGAAAAATTGCTGCTTAAACTGGTTTTTGGTAAAATCTTAAAAAGCAAAAAATCTGTAGTGTCCGTAACCAAGTCAAATTCATGTTGCAATATCATAACAATTTTGCATTTAAAATAATACACTTTTTCAGGTTTATGTCTTTTCATGTGAAATCTAAATTGGCCAAATTTCACCTGAATGACAATTAAGATCATTGGAAGATTTGAATAATAATAATTTTTAAAAAGTTACAGACACTACATAAACGGCATGGAATTGTATTTGACAAATGTGTTTCTTTTCATCTGATAAAAATATAAATGTGTATGCATATTTACAAAAAATTGAGCATGGATCGGGAGATAAGAAGCATTAAGTGTTATGAAAAATACTGTTATATGATCTTATCTGAAAATTCTATTTTTTAACCTACACTTTTTAGAACCAATATCATGTTTTGGCCAAATTCTTTTTTTTTAATTATTATTATTATTATTATTATTATTTTGGGAAGATGTCCACCTTCCCCACATTCACATAACACTACACACTATAAGAGTATCTGAAATGTAATCATTGCAATATTAATACATACATTTTATTCATTAAATTGTGATGTTAATAAAGAGTTAAAAGTGAGGTGTCCCTCCGTCTCCGTCTGAATCCCATGCATATGGTATGAATCTGAGATAAGGTTTCATGTTAAATTCATTTCACTGTCAATATATGATAGCAAGTCAACATCTTGCAGAAAGGATAATGAAAAGTAATGACAGCTTAAAGTCCTTACTATAAAGCCTTACAATTTGGCAAATTTGTACAGAGCAAACAACATGACATTCATATGCACAATCAAATCACTGCAAATTCAATGATCTCATAACTTAATTAACTACAAAACAAACTGCCTCCACCCCAAAACAAAACAGCAATGAGGAAACAACTTTCCAGCAGCATCAGTGATTATAAAAACACAAGTGTATCATCACAGACACACTGAAACACACTTACCCTAAGCTTTAGAAAACAGGTTCTAATGAAGCTTTCGTTTTCTTGTAGTGCTTTAAAATGGCAATGGTCTCCCTCTCCTCACCCCACCCGAACTCCAATTCATGACGTCATTTACCTTCTGCTCAGGCACTAGCCTGCACTCACGAGCACACACTCGAAATCTTGTGTCGTGTAGAAGGGGCGTGTCCAAATGAAGGCTCGATTCGAGGCGCGTGTCGGGGCCCTGTGTGTCACGTGACCAATAACAAACGCTGCCTCGCGGTGTCCGGAATCACGTGACTGGCTCGTTCGCCGTTTCATCTAAGTAAAGCCGCGTGCGCATGGAGCCTCTCCGATGTCAATCATGACACTGGAGATTTGTCTTTTCATTCATAAATCAAGATTCAGGAAAACTTTGCATTTCAACATTTTTACTTCTTATGTAATGGACAGGTGCAGCTTAATAAATCGACCATATCATTGAAAAGTCGATTTATTACAGTAATTCAATTCAAAAAGTGAAACTCAAATATTATATAGACCAATTACACATATACTGATATATTTCAAGTGTTTTTTTTTTTATTTTTTTTTTTTGATGATTATGACCAGCCAGAGGTGGGTAGAGTAGCCAAAAAATAGTTTGCACAGTCACTGGTGGTTTGGGGAGCCAAGTCATCTGCTAGTGTTGAGCCACTGTTTTATCAGGTCCGAGGTAAGCGCAGCCGTCTACCAGGACGTTTTACAGCACTTCATTCTTCCCTCTGCTGACCAGCTTTAAGGAGATATTGATTTCATTTTCCAGAAGGACTTGGTATTGTGAAGAGGAAGATGCGAGACATCAGGCCCAACAACACAGAAGTGCTGAAGGCCGCTATCAGAGCAACCTGTGCTTCCACCTCAGCAGTGCCACAGACTGATCACCTAACCTGGGACCTTCCATATTGTAGTCCAATCATTTAACCACTGAGCTACCCCTAACCTACCCCATTTTTTCTTTTCCTTCTCAATGAATTTGTTATTGTGTGTTTTAATCATTGATTTGTGTATTGAATCTTTAACACTGACTGGGAAATTTGGGAGCAGACAGCACACTTTAAAACACACTGCGGAATAGACCGCAGGAGTCGGCAATCCATTGGACTTCCTGGAAGTGAAGACCTGGACTCTTTCTTCCATGAATTTTATAACCTGGATTTCATTGACCTTAATTTGTAAGGTTGAAAAATAATGAAGGAAATATTTTTAACACTTTTAAAATATTTTTTTTTATTTTTGAACAGCAATTTAGTAATATTTTTGCATGGAATTTTAAATGCTTGAATTACATTTTTGCTTGAAATATACAACCACAATAAATTGCAGTGCTAAAAAAATTCTAAGCACAATAAATGCTGTAAGGATTTTCTTCCATTCAGGTCAAATTGCAATGCAGAAAAATGTAACCAATTTTATTGCTACAAGTTTTTGTTCCGTTCATATATTTCAACATGCCATTTTGCTTTGGGGAATTTATAGCACTGTTATACTATAAAATGTGCAATGGCATGTTTAAAACACATGTGAGTGTGGTGGTCATGTGTCCACAAACTTTTGTCCATATCTTGCAGAACAACCTAGAAAATCTCAGATTCTTCCTCATTCCTAATTGCTGTCATTTTAGAAAATGCAAAACATAGATTTTTGGATATGTTCAACAAACATCTGATATCTGTGAAATCTATCTTCAAGGTCCGGAGCAGAGAAATGAAATAGATTATTTAATAACTGAATAATTTATTCCAGGAGTGTTTCCAGGAGTGCCTACAGTATATGAGCACGTTATTTTAGGATAGTCTTTCTCCAGCTATGAAACATAGATGTTAGGAAATGTAACTGATGCACATCTGTAATGCACATCTGTAATATTTTACTTGCTGAATGCTCTAATAAGAGTCAGTCCTCAAGAGTGCATCCACAAAGATTAGTATTGGTTTCCAGTAAAATTAATTTAAACACGCTGCAATCCACAGCACCCAAAGGATCGGCCCTAACATCGTCAACCCAAAACCTTATTGGCTTTAATGTTAATGGTTTTCATGTTATGCCTGATTAGTGTATAGTTTAAACATTATTCATGATGTAGGGAATTGTGGTGTTTTGTCTTGTGTTTGCACTGGAGCTAGACTAAGTCTAATGTTGTAAACACATTAACTTCTCTGATCAGGATCAGGATGCCTCTGCAGCCTTTTCTGGGAACACTGGGCATAAAGCAGAAATACAATTTACTTTAAAATACTGTAACATTACTTCTGCTTTATTGTTAGATATTAACATGATTAATTTAACCAGTAACAGCACAGACATGATGACATAACACTGCATTTGGTACAAGTCAGTGATGAGTAACATTTCAAACTCCCAGTGATGTGAGGGATCCTGAGCTGCCAATCTTCTTAAACCTGTTGGCTGCTGCGATAGCAATATAGTTTTTCTGTATAAAAAAAGGAGAAAGAGATAGAGCACGTATAACATTTATTATGTATAGCATATTATTTTACGTGTATGAATGTATACTTAAAAAAATAATTACCTTCCATAGCCGCCTGGCCATGTATTTCTTGAGGATCACCTGCGACTTTAGGATAATATTGCTCCGCTTTGCTTTCTCTGATATATTATTCAGCCAGGGGTGCTTCAGACACTGAGCAGCACTAAGACGTCCACTGTGAAAACAGAAAAAGAAAGATTGATAATAAGTCATGACTTAGCAGACATACTAGTCATCTATATGTCAAGATGTGAAGATGTAAAACTGAGAAGTCATTATATATAGTACTGTGCAAAAATCTTTAACACGAAATTCAGATGAAGGCATGAGATCTTCTAAAGGTGCTAAAGGTCACCTCCTTTCTTTGATGAGCAGGTTGGAGATGAAGTCTTTGGCCTCAGGAGAGATGTGCTCAAAGGTCTCCTCGTCAAAATACCTGTGTTGTAAATATTGCATAAAAAAGAAAAAGTTTCTGTGTTTTTCAGCATAATCACTATGTACACTTAGCACAAACATGAATTCTATCAATATTCTCTATAATGAAAAAGAACAACATAAAAAAAAAACTTCTAACTGAGGTCTAAGGCAGTTGGTTAATGTTGTCAATAAAAGTTTATAATATACTAGTGTATAACGTGAATTAAAACTGAAGTTGAAGAATTCACTGAATGGAACCTATGAGTATACAACTGTTCTTAGAGGAAGAGGAACAGGATAATGAAAAGATCCATTTTATATATTTAAAGCATCATTTACAACCAAATTTGTCTGAAATTTTAAATAAAATTTTAATTAAAAAGTATTTACAGTATTGCTTTTATTCTGTTGTTAATGTAATGTACATACATGCACATACAGTACAGAGCTTGTGTGTAATTATTGAATTAAGTTGTAAAGTACTATGAAACTCTTCAGGTTATTCAGGTAAAAGATGACACCAGTACCAGTTGACTGTTAACACGTTGTTTAGAGTTTCGCTGTCATCATCACCCAGAAACGGAGACAGGCCGCTTAACCTGTGGGCGAGAGAAGAAAAGTTTGTCACTATTTCTCCACCTGGCGTCCTTTTCTTATTTTAAAGCTACTCAGAAAGCATAAAATCACTCACAGTCACTGCAAAACATCAAGCTCAAAGAATTTCTTGTTTTTACTGTCTTAAAGACAAGTCTAATCTGTAAAGTTATGTCCAAGTCTAAATTTATTCCTGATTCGTCTCCAAAAAAAAATCGAAACTAATGTAAAATGTAAAACTAATGCTGAAAATACTAAACAAAGTGTTATAAGTCGTCTAATTTACAAAAGTAGAATAATTGATATGGTTGGTGATGTTTTTACTATAAGAAGGTATTTATTTATTTCAAATTAATTAATTGAAAATATTTTAAAAAATAATAATTTACTAAAAATATACAAAGTGATGTGTAGTTTCTTAGTTAATTTTAAAAAAGCTGTATAGTAGAATCCAATAAATTCAGTTTCTATAGCACTTTTAACAATAGTCATTGTGGCAAAGTAGCTTTACTGAATGGTATTGAAGATATAATACAATTCAGTTATTTATTAGATTAATTACAGATATAATATGGCCCTGAGAAGAAAACTCAATCCTGGTTCTATTTAGCTAACTATTAGCATACAAGCTTACAGCGTACTATAACCTTCAATCCTTAACTGCTTAACAAACACGTTTATATTCTAGCTTGCTTGTTAAAAATTAAAAGCAAAGTTAATGTCAAAACATTTTGTTGGTTTGAGTTTTTGTGCTTTAAAAAAATCTAAATTGCTTTATACAATTTACAATACAACTGATTATTTGTTTGTTTGTTTGTTTGTTTGTTTGTTTGTTAGTTTGTAATTGAACACAAAAAGTGAAACTGTCATCTATTCTAGATCTGCTCCATGTGTAGTGAAATATGAAGTGACAGTTTTCATTTTGATGTTTAAGGCTTACAGCTCATAAAATGGATTTTTTTTTTCACGAGCTGTAATCCATAATTATTTTTTTTTTAAATTTAAAAGGCATGAAATATTCCTTTTTACTTTGATATGAATGACTTTAGAATATAGGTTTATTAATTAATTGACTTTTTTATTTAAATTACAAATGAAACTTGATACTATGATATTCCAGTTTTTAGAGATGTATTAGTAAGGCATAGTTCAATATCTCTTGTTTTTTTTTTTCACTGAAGATCCTTACAGTCATAAGTTGTCACAGATTTTATCACAAATTTATACAAGAATATTGAAACGTAAATGCATGACCTACAGCATGTACGTGACGACGCCTAGAGTCCACATATCTGTAGGGAAGGAAACAAAGTCAAAGTTGACCACCTCTGGTGCCAAGAACTCAGGTGTCCCGAATGAAACTCGGAGCTTCTCTCGTGGTTTGTACCTACAGGAGAGAACAACAGACGTTATAGAGACCAAAGATCGTCTGATCGAATCAGCTGCAGTCATTATTGTTTTGTTGATCAATTTAACCTTAATGAGTATCTTTCCCGAGCTCCAATACTGGAATCAGTTGTTAATACATCATTCAAGTGTTAATGTAAAAACTCTCCCTGGCCAAAAAAAAAAAAAGTTGCAGATGCTAATATTTAATATGACTGCCATCAGCTTAGATAACGGCACACAATATAATGGCCAATTCGTGTGTTTTTCTTCTTACCCTGATGCACCCATCGCTCATGAATCAGGTCGACCTGGACTCATTAGACCACATGACTCTTAATCTGCTCCCTAACAAACTGAAGTCTTTTTTCTCATTAATCTCACTAACAAGCGGCTTTGTTATGGAGACACAGTCCCAATCATTTTAGTCCCGATCATGTGAGTTCTCGCCACACTGTCTGCGTCCAAATGCTCTTACTTTCACTATCAAATATACCCGTCATGTCCACTGTGTCTTTTTTGTTTGATTGTTTTTTATGATGCAATTTCATCAGATTTGTGAAGTTTACTGTGCAATATTATCCCAGTGCAATTAGTTTGAAAGTGCAACTATTGTATTGTTTTGCATCTTTTTTTCTTTGATACTGTGACCAAATAAAATGAAATAAATTTACCCACAGTGGGACAAATAAAGATATATCTTATCTTATCTTATCTTATCTTATCTTATCTTATCTTATCTTATCTTATCTTATATTAGCTCTTATCTTAACATGTAGCAAAACTACGAAAAGATTTTGATTATTGCCTGAATAATATATAAGGGACGTTCAGGTCAAACCAGGACTTTTGTTTATGCAGCCAACAGACGTTACAAGAGTAAAAAACTCCCTTTATTTCTCTACATCTGCTGCTACACTAATGCACTTATCCCAGCGGTCACTAGTGCTTGGATAGTTTTCTCCAAACACCAGAGCTATCAACAGACCAAAATGCTGGCCTCCCAGGCACTTCTTTATTATCCCAAACATGTGGAAATCACTGATTTGAACAAGGTCAGGCGGATATGGGGAACGCCACTTGTGCATCTGTTATTATCATTTTTAGTAGTGCATGTAATTACAATCTAATTAAAGTACTGCCAAAAATAGATTGCTGTTTATTTTGCATGCTGTAAACACTACCATTGATAATATCATAGCTACGACAACAAGTATCCGGAGAATGATTAACACACACGCTACCTTCTGGCGAGCCCAAAGTCGATGATCTTGATCTGATGACTCGACCGGTTCACACAAAGGATGTTCTCGGGCTGAAAGTGAAGCAGCTCGTAAGACATGAAGATTAACTCTCGTGTTGCAGCTGTTGATTGTGTGACAGTGGTCATTACCTTTAGGTCGAGGTGAAGAACGTACATCTGGTGCATGTACTGGACTCCCTCACAGATCTGCTTCACAAACACCATGGCATCCACTTCGGTCAGGGGACAGCTCTCATCCACAATCCTCTCGAACAGCTCGCCTCCCTCCACACTGCAGACCATTCACAATGTCCTTATAACCTCCCATATCTTGTTTTTTTTTTTCAATAAAAATCCTTATTTATTATATAAGTGTGAATATGTTCAATAAATAGTGCATAATAACATATTTATCCCAACTCACTTTCAGTGCTGTTATTCACTTAATTGCTCATTTAAAATAGGAAACACTCTAAAAATATACTCACTACTCCAGTACCAACACGATCTGATTTTTGGTCTCAAAGGCATCAAACAGCTGGAGGATGTTGGAGTGACTCAGCTGGTTCATTACCTCAATCTCATTCAGCACCATTTCCTGCCAAACATGGAAAATCCCACAAATCAACTCATTTTTATGTTTTCCTGAACTGGAAGGGAGATGGTGGAGTACAGGAAGCAGCACTCACCCTCTCTTTGGCACTTCTTGTACTGATGATCTTCGCTGCCAGTCTCAGCCCAGTTTTATTTTCCGTGCATTTGTGCACTTTGCCAAAACGTCCACTAAGACGACAAGAATAGGAATTTCATGATGTGCTTTTTATATTAAACGAAAATAAATACATGCCTCATAGCTATATTCCAGAAAAAGGGTGCAATTACATGATTACACCATGCAAAAATCTTGACCCACCCAATAATTTCGTAATATTAAATTAAATTATGTAGATTTATTTAAAGAAATCGGAACATATGTTGTACTGCTACAGCCTGCAAAGTGCCTAAAGATTTAAAAAAAATGGTTGTTTATGTTAACAACCTCAGCAGCAACCTCATTTCCCCTCTCGTCTGTTCATTCCCATCTGAACACAGCATTTATAGCATTACCAGTATAAAGATCACAGGCCTGATCATCTCTCATCATCTGCATCTGTTACTCACTGGTTCAAATCTTAAGTTAGATGTTCTTTTTAACGCTTGAGTGATTCATAGGCCATTGTGTGGCTTAAAAACAAAAATCATTCTTCTGAAACTGCTCAGGTGCAGGGACTGGAATGAAAATGAGAGACAAAAAGTCCTTCAGGAAGCCTGGAGAACTATTCCTCAAATCTACAATATAAAATCAAAGAAAGTCGGGTTCCCTGAAAGCAAAATATGAAGTGGCTCAAGACTTTTTCACAGTACTATAATTTCAATATTGTATAATACGTTGTATATAATGCCTGGCCAAAAAAAGTAAATTTTGTCAGACCATATTTAGCTTCGATTAAGAGTATTAATGATAGTCAAAGCCCCCTATAAAGTCTTCACCAGCACATCTAAAAGACTTTCACTGATGATTAAACTGTTTTACAATCTGAACCACTCTTTTACACTTTAAGTTTCATGAATACTGGTATTGCAGTTCTAATATGCCCATGCCATCAGGGGGAAAAAGCTAATTGATGGGATTCAGTACATTCATATAATCAACTGATTAAATTTTATTGCCAATCCATCAAAGGGCACACAGACACACACTACGGGCAATTTGGAAACACCAGTTAGCTTAATCTGCATGTCTTTGGACTGTGGGAGGAAACTGAGGTACCCTGAGAAAACCCACCAAACACGGGAAGAACATGCAAACTCCATGCACACAGAAAAAAAATAATAATAAACGTTGGGTTTAATTAATTTTTTCTTGTCAACACATTCCACGAAAATTAATTCTGAAAATTGAAACCATTTATTTTAAGATCATCAGATATAATGGAGTTATATTTTAGGGAGAAATAATCTTTTTAATTCAAGCCAAAGATTATCAATAACTTTTGCTCAACAAAAGAAATTTGAGTTTAACTAACAAGTGTCAGTCATGTTGTATGGACAAAACAAAATTGTTTAGAAGTTGCATATTACATATCTGTTTATTCAAAGTAAAATAATTATTTTACAACAAAACATTTAATTTAGGCTTAATTAATCAAAACAGAATGTTTTCTCACTCACTCACCATATTAACATAAAATGAACATAATTTACCCCTATTTTTTGCTATCAAATACAAACATTTTTTCCAGAAGTTTCTGCAAAGCCTAAATATCCCTCTGTCCAAACGGACAAAACTACAGGGGGTAACGCACGCAGGCAGAGAGTCAGTTAAGTTTGCGCATGTGTGGTTTGATGCGTCTTGCTCTTCTGTTTCTTTAGCGTTTCATGACAACTGGCGTCTCGCTACTGCCACCCGCTGTATGTATTAAATGTTGACTTAACATTAAGGTTTTGTGATTAGACAACGTATTAGGAACTTGTACGGTCAAGTTTAGAATTAATTCCGTGAACCTTGATTGAAAAAAAAAAAACATTTTAAGTCAACAAATACAATTAGTATGAGTATACTGAAAAAAATTTTATTATGTAAAGTGCACAACCTGCCTTGAGTGAAGACAGGAATTTAACCCCCCGACCCCGGTGGTGCGAGGCCACAGTGCTAACCACTACATGACCATGCAGTTAAAAGAACCAGATTGTTACCAGATTTTTTTTTTTTTCCTTTTTAGCCATTCAGTGTAATGGCTATTATAATTAGTCTGATTTTGAGCTCACCCGCCCAGCACTTCTCTGGTGTGGATACTGAAGTCAGATGGTGGACTCGTCTTTAGAGACACGAACCGATGTGGGAAAAGCGCTGGCTGTGGTGAAACATCATCTATGTAGAGCAGGATGAACAAAAAGTTGAAATAAGACGTGGTTCTGGAAATGATTAAGAATAACTGGGTAGACTCAGAGTATCTACGATTCTGAAGAATAATTTTCATCACGATAAAGGTTATAAAAGATAATAATGATATTTGATCAGGAGTTAAAATAAATGTCTTAGCTAGCTTAATATGACATTTAACGTAACAGTTTAATCAAACATAAAACTGTTTAAAAAGTGTTGCGTAGTTATATTTGTATGATGTAACCCAACAGAGAAGGCATGTCAGACATGCTGACACCTGACCCGTCTGTCTGACTGTTACACCAGGCTATGAACAGCTGCAGGTAATGTTTACAGCACAACCAGGAGGGTAAATTGTACTGGATACCATACATCTCCTATAGGTCAAATTCAAAAGCCTTTTTTTATATAATGTTTGGAAATCAACAATGTCATAACCATCGTATTGCAAGCCTTGCATATTGTCTCATCTCTTCTTCCATTTATCCAAAAATAATCCAAGAGAAAAAAAAAACATCTTAATTAATTTGGTCATGATCAGATTATGTTGAGGGCAGAAATCGAAAAGCACTAAAAAGATTTCAAGGATTATTCTAAATACAATCTACAGTGTATCAAGCACAACAAATCAAGTCTATTTTCTCCACACATCAATCTAGTGACCTTTAAAGTGACACATGGATTATGAGCCAGCACTACTCTTGGCTGAAGCATTTAGCCAATTTACAACCATCACCAAATGTTACACCGAGTCCTTTTCTTCTGAAAAGTAATCAAGTCTTGTTTAGTGTCTTGTTTTGTGGTCAGGCATCAGGCATATCCTAGAAACACTTAATAAGTACATAATAAGATGGGAGAATTCTGGTTCACACATACAGGCAATTTATCTTAGCCCATCCATCTGCATGCTTGTTTTAGGACAGCAGGAGGAATACAAATAACCTGAAAGAAACATCTGGGAAACATGGAAAACTCTACAGAGAGAGTGATCAGGGTTCAGGATCGAACCAGATATCCTGGATCTATGAAGCGCCAAAATTACTTTGATTAATAATAGAATAAGTCTATAATATAAAACTTTATCTTCCAACATAACAACTTAACCATCAAATTTTGAGCCACACCTTCTACCTTCTACTCTATCAAAATTGCATGATGCTATGATGCTATGATGCTAAGCTGGAGGATATACACTGCTCAACCATAACATTAACACATTAATATTGATTATCAATTACATAATAGTAAACTGGTGACAGGTCGCTTAGGTGGCTAAGGCTCTAGGTTGGTGAAGATCCAGGTTCGAGAACTGCTGTTGGTGGGTTTCCACATCCCATACTATCAACAAACTGCATGTAGTGCCCTGTCCCAAGCCCGGTTACAAAAATGGATGGGCTGTGTCAGGAAACACACCTGGTGTTTCAGTTTGTTGCCCAGTTTTGTGTGGATCGGATGTTCTGCTGTGGTGATCCCTTGACAGGAGCAGCCGAAAGAAAGTTTTAAACTGGTCACAGAAACGTAGGCACCCAAGGCCCATCCATAGCTTTGGGAACCAAAGACAAGCCTGTGTGGTTCGATCTCACAAATAAGCCAATTCAGCACAAATCAGCCCTGAAAGAAAGGAACTAGAACACCCAGATCAGACCACCAGACAAACAGAACAATGCCACTATCTCTGCCTCCAAGTTTCCCACATCCCAATCCAGTCAAGCACCAAATGGGATGTACCAGACAAACAAGTCCAATTCACAGAGGATCCACACCGCAACCCACTGTACGACAAGGATCCACTGTCAAAATCCTGGTACGACAACAGCACACCACCAGAGTCCCTGTAGAGCAAAGCCACAAGGAGCAAGAGCTGCCCTGGTTGCACAAAGGGAACCAAAGTGGCTATAATATTTAGGTTTTTAATGTTATTGCTGATCAGCATAAGGTTTCCCATATTTGTCATGTTGTCATGTACTGTAGGTGCAAACGCTGGACAGTCTTGGCTTATCAACTGATTCCTAGATTCCTTAGATTCCTTACCTATAACTTTCAAGCACATTTTAGGTGGCATTTTGGTCTGACTTGTGGTTGTCTCAGGTGCAGGACTAAGCTTGATCTGTATTCCTCCAGTCTTTAGAGGTCCAGCATAAGTGACTCCTCCTGATGTATTACCAGGCTTTCCAGATAGTGGTGTTACCATGGTAGCAGGCTCAGTCTTTCTTCCAGGAACCTGAAGACTAGGTAGCAACAAAGGAGACATTGCTTTGGCCAGTTGAATGCAAACTATAGTAAAGACAAAAGCCTGGTTCATGCTTACTTGCTCACATTACCTTTGTAAGGAGTCAGGGCAGCTGTAGACATGTTTGAGAAAGGAGGATGCTGCTGATGGTGTTGGGGGAAATGATGTGGGCAGTTTCGTTGCTAGTGTTTTTGTTGCTCTTGCAATTGTTGAAGGCTTGTCTAAGTTTTGTGGGGTTGCTACAGGAGCACCAACTTTCAAAATCTTTGGAAGTTGATGGCTTGGTACCCAGGTCCCAGTAGTCGTGGGTTCTGGTGGAACCGAACTTGTGAGAGGAAATGCAGTGGTTTTTGGTGGTAGCAATTCATCTCTTTTCGGTATGGGTTTTGTGATGGTGCTGTTTGGCTGAGATAATTTCAAGTCTACTTTTTCCAACACAGCCGATGGCAGAGATTTAAATGAAGACATCGCTTTGGTTTGTGACACTCCAATAGAAACTCCCAAACTTGCCTTTTGAACACAATGGCCAGATAATGGTGGTGCTGCAGCACTCTCAGTTACATTGAACCTCTGTAGACTACTAGATATGGACGTATCAACAGTTGTGCCTGGAGCAGCCCATGAACCTGGGATCTTCTGGTTTGTTGCAAGCGTTGTAGATCCTGCTACTGAAGTTTGTACTGTTGTTGTTGTTGTAGATGAAGACACTGTTGCTTTAAAGGGAACGGATGCTTGCGTGACCCTTGGTGTTACCGTTGTTGTGGTTTTTGGACCTGGAATTATCGGTACAACCTTTGGTGGAGGAGGGATCAACTTTGGTAATGGTGTATCTGTCTTTGAGGTTGTGGTAGTTGTAGAACAAGCCCCAACTGTTGTCTTGGAACTATTTTGGCTTAATGGTGATGTCGTTTCGCTCACCTTGGCAGTATTTGGTGTTTTATTTCCATGCTGTGATTTTCCCCAACATGGAGTCACTTTTAACAAATCTTTGTTAAGTCCTTTGTTTGATTGAGAGTCAGGCAGAGCTTTGCTTTCTGAACAATCATTTGTGATTGGTGACCCATTACCTCTTTGCCCCTCATCTTCTGTATCTTCAATCAGAATGTCTGAACAGGGAAAACAAATACTAATGAGAATCTAATGTCCACACCAATTAGAGTCTATCTATGTTGAGTCGTGCTATCTCGTTGTATGCTAGATACTGATGATTTAAGTTGCTTTTTATACTGCTGACAGGTGTGTTCTCAGCCTAAGCACACCACTCAATAACTTTTATAGCATTGCATCAGAACAGATAATTCTTTAAAGGGATCTATGCCAACTTTCCAAGTTAACAGGGACTAGCAGACATAGTGTTAGAAGACAAAAGAGGTACCTTCATGACCTTTCCCACAGGGTGCATTAATAGTATGAGGGATTAATTTTTGATCTCTGAGTTTATCCAACTGCACGTAGACTTCATCCTGTGGTTGAACGGAGACATGGACAGCCAGCAAAGTGGTAATTTGAAAAAATCTTATGCACACAATAATCACATAAAACCTCTAATAAAGCATTTTAAATGAAACCGTGCGATATGATTGATAAAAATCGTCCATCTTATTACAGATTATCAAGTAAATTAAGAAAGTATGCAGTGAATTATGACTTATGACTTAGAAATTCTTGGAAATCCTAGAAGTAAGCAGCCAGAAATAATGGAACAATACTTACCACTGATGTCCGCACAGGCAACGATTTCCTTCTTTGGAAAGCCACTAAAGGTACAGAAATTTTGTCCCAAGACCTCTCTTCTAGACCTTTAATATTTAAGGGACAGAACCAAATATGCAGCTTAATATAATCTAAAAAAATTACATAATTTAAGTGGATAGTACCACCTATTATTAAAATCTATCCATCCATCTAGTAGTCCAACTATGGACTGTGGAATGGCCAATGGTGATTACCACTGTATGCACAACCATGGTGGGACCTCCGGTCAACATTCACACACTACGGGCAATTTGGGAGTGCCAGTTAGCCTAATCTGCAGGTCTTTGGACTGTGAGAGGAAACCGGAGTTCCAGGAGGAAACCCACCAAGCATGAGGAGAACATACAAACTCCAAGCACACAGACCGAGGCGGGAATAGAATGCGGACCCTGATGATAACAACTAAGTGCCACTTTATTACTAAAGTATTTCCTAGAAATCTTAGAATAATGTATTTATCTTCATGAATAGAAAAAAAAGCAATTACAGCAAGTGAACGTCGCATCATATCAGTGAACCCACCTTGCGCCAGTTCCTCCAGTGCAGTCCTCAGGTCCATGACTTTCCTCTCCAGGTTCTCAAGGAGTTTGGCCTGAGCTGAAAGCTGGCTGGCTGTAGCCTCTTGCTGTCTGCTATGTTGTGTACAGATCCCACACATTGGGCAGCTTCCCACAGAGCTACGTGCTAAAAGCTGGTCTAGTTTACGGTGCAGGTCATCCATCTTGACCTCCACAGTGGCTGAATCACAGACAGGAGAAGGTGGCCACTTTACAGACCGCATGCTCACTATACGTCAAACCAAGTTGGCAGCAGGAGCAGGCGACAAGCTGCACGAGTCAGCTCTAAGCAGTAGAGAAGTAAACAGGTGTTTGTGACAGGAAGTTTTATTAATTACATTTAACATATAGAGGAACCTAATTGGTACGGGTCACTGAAGAGTGATAAACCCTAACCCTCTGACCTTCAACTTAAAATGAATGTATTTTCTGAGTATAATCAAGAAGTCAGTTTTTAACACACACATAAGAATCTTAAACACAAAGTGATCAGGTATAAATATATTATAAGGGAATGTGAACTCAATGTAACTCAAATCTAAATAGACTTACTCTAGTACACTAATAAAATAATTAGGATTAGGGCCAAACACACACACACACACACACACACACACACACACACACACACACACACACTCACTCACTCACTCACTCACTCACTGTCTTACCTACAGAGATGGCAGTCTAATATCAGGTCTTCAGGAAGGGAGCATGAACTCAGAGACAATGGTTAACGAACAATGACCGTTTCCCCCTGAAGCTGCCAATGCAACAACCTTTCAGATTCTTTCTTTATCTCAGCCCTGTGTCCACCACACCAGAAATAGCCAGAGCAAGCAGGGGACACAATTGGAGGGGAGTTTCGAATAGTAGCTGATAGTAAAAGGTATAAGGCTGGCCTCATTCAACCAGGGGGCACACAATTTCTGAAACCAGATTTATATTCACGCAGATTGACTACAGTAATCAGAAAGTATAGAGATCCTATGTATACTGTGTATGGGTTAAGTGGGCCAATAGAATATCACTGGATAAATAGAAAATAACATTACCATGACATCAGGACTTGTATTGTACAAGATATGAAACCGGGACTTTTGATTGTTCAGAATAACAGTTGTAATAGTAAAAACTCTCTTTATTCCTCTATATAATCCTCTGCTACACTGATGCACGTATCCCAGCATTTCACTAGTGCCTGGATACCATCAAGGTAAAAATTCTGCTTCATGTCTGTGGAAATGGCATGGAGTGAGGTCAGGACTGTACAGGGCAGGTGCAGAGGTGGGTAAAGTAGCCAAAAAATGTACTCAAGTAAGAGTAGCTGTACTTCAAAATAATATTAAGTAAAAAGTAGTCATCCAAAATATTACTAAAGTAAGAGTAAAACGGTATTTGGTGAAAAGACTACTCAAGTACTGAGTAATGGTATCATAATGTCCAATTTATTTTTTAGAAATGATGTAAGCAGTCAGAGAAAATGATAAAATGGTGTACAAATTGCGACATTTCTAAATAATAAAATAAATGAAATACATTTAATAAAATAAATGAATAAAACTATTTTTATTTATAATTATTATTTTTTAATATTTCAAATTAAGGAACAATAAACACAAATTTCCTAATCTCGCTTTTTCACAATATAGAGCTTTTGAAAAAAATACCCACTGTAGGCAACATATGTATGTTTGAACAGTGTCGACTATTTCCTGTGTCAGATATTTTGTCCTGCAAATCACTCAGCAGATAGAAAATAACATTAGAACATTTATTAACCATAAACTGTAAGAAAATGTAAGAAAATTATATATATATTTTAGCCTCTACTTTATTTGCTAACTATATATGTTAAGATTGCAACATTAAACTAGAGAGGTACATTTCCAGAAGAAAATGTGAGTGGTGCTTGCCATGGCAAAACATTGGAGTCATGCTAGCAACATACTAAGAACTCTAGCATCATGTCAGCGACACTCATGCTAGCAACATGATAATCACCCTAGTATCGTGCTAGCAACATGCCAATCATGTTATTAGCGAAATGCTAATATAGTTAGCATAATGCTAGCGACATGCTAATATAGTTAGCATAATGCTAGCGACATGCTAATATAATTAGTGTAATGCTAGCGACATGCTAATATTGTTAGCATCATGCTCACACCATGCTAATGAGGTTGCTAGGGGGTGTGGATTATGAGCATCTTGATAAATGCGAAAGACTGATTGGTTGACTGAGGTAAATGAGCCCACCTCCACGTCTAAATTCAGTTACGAAGTTCCTATGGACGTTACCATTGTATGTTAATTGCCCCCTGCTGGGGCAGTTTACTACTCGCCCCTTCGAAAAGTCATCTCAAGTCTCCTATTCCCGAATAAGCAAAATGATATGATGCATCTTTCATGGGTCTACAACATTTGCATTATACAATTTAACCCCCCCCCCCCCCCACACACACACACACCTCTTTACAAGGGTCATACAACACCATTCCTGAATGAACCGCACATTCCTGAAAGTCGTCTACGACAAACAGTGCGGGACTAGTTACGCACCAAACTTTTGTACAGAAGAAGGGAAAAAGGGGAAAATAAGTCTGTGAGACAATAGTGTTAGCACCACTAATAAAACAGCTAAACTAACCACGTTTGCTTCACTGTCTACCACCACAGAAGACAACCCTCCCGCGCCCACCTCGGGGCATGCGGCAATAACTCCCAGACGATTTCCTGTAATGTACAAGTGGTGTTCAGTTCAATTAGATTTTTTTAAATACACAGCATAGTGAGTGATTTTAACAATGGTCATCGTCGGTCTAGCTTTGTAAATGTGTGTAGTGTTCCCACAGACAGACAAGTCTCTCCTGCAAGTGGAAAAAAATTTCTGTTGATTTTTAAAGACCAAGCGTTCCACTTGCTGAAATGTTCACGGGAACGACTGCAGGGGGCTGCAAGTCAGCTCAGCTCAGGATCATTCCCGGACGTAGTCTTCTTGCACCTTTCAAATATTTTACTGCAGCCAAGTCAAAATGGCAGTTTTACATCTTCATTCACAAGAAATTATCAAGCCTGGGATTGAATTTATTGCCCCTTGAAAATATTCAGCAAAGATTATACATCTATGCGCTTTCTTTTTTTGCTTAGCTATTCCTCCATGATGAAGCCTTTCTTGTGGAGGAAAAATCTATCCAAAGTGTTTTTAATAGGGACTCATTAAAACAATTTATACAAAGATTGTTTTTGTTAAATAACATCTGTTTATTAGGCTTAGGAGGATGAAGTGTCCACTATATACAAGTTCCAATGAATGAGTTAAAGGAAACATATTCAGCATGTAAAAGTCTAATTGGATATAGGAAAAACACTAAAGTTCTTTAAAAAAAAGGGGGGGGGGATGAAACATTTCACACCTAATAGAAAAGGTATCTTTTAATCTTCATATCAACGATCTCAGACAAACTTGTAAGAGTCAGTCAGGACAGGAGAATAGAGTTCAGTACATTCAACTAGAATGGGCATTTCTCCTTATAATACAAAAAGCATAAAAAGGCAGGGAAAGAATCCACCATTCAAGAAACTGTTTTAGCACACATTTAATACATTTATAAAAAAAGAAGGGAAAATGCTAGAGAGAGAAAATGGCAGAGGTTAAAAATGTACAGAAGAATGAGAAAACATTGTACAACAGGTCACATAATGCAATGAATCACACTCACAAAAACAAGTGTCAGAGTATGTAAGGAACACCCTATAGCCCCGAAGAGGGCATAAACTGGTGCTTAACTAAGCAAGAGAATTTAAAAAAAAAAGGTTTAAAAAAAACAAAACATTTAAATTCTGTACAGTTTGTCATGATTGGAGACTTTACAGACGAAAGCGGTCGGAGAAGTTTGGAGATTGGGGCACGGTGAGAGACATCTCGCTGTGCTTCAGCTCAACTGGCTTGTAGCGCCTGATTGGCTGGGCTTTATGAACCTGGAAAAGCAAGATAAAGCCATTTAGACAGTGTTGATTAGCAAGTTGCACTCAGTCAGCCACATGGCTTTTCTAAACAATCATGTCAGTTACTGCTCCTTATAGTGATCCTGTTCTGCATGATTAAAGACAAAATCTCTCATATCACACTATTAAAGGACGACATACCTGTTCTTGCCGTAACCTGGTGATTTCTTCCTTCTCACGCTCCTCTTGCTCTCTGGCTCTTTGCTCCTCCATCTGCGCCCTCAGGGATTCCTTCTCCTTCAGAGCCTGCTCAAACTCCAGACGCTCCTTAGCGCGACGCTCTGTTGACAGCTGGAAACCTTCAGCAACTACAGAAAGGGTAGTATCGGCTTGAGAAAATGCCAAAAGGTAAAAAAAAAAAAAAAAAAAAAAAAAGTTGATCAAATAGATCAGCAGAGTAGAGAGGGTGGAGTGGAGAAAATGGGAAGGAAAATACAAGAGGTGGACAGTTAACAGAGCAGCAAGCCAGATGTGAAGCACAACCAACAAAAACCACAGGGAAGCAGAATGAGAAGTGAGGTGTCTAAAGTTCAAAACACTCAGCTGCAAGCCCTTGTGCCAGACATGTGAGGTGGATCATACCCAAAATTGAGCGGTTCTCTTTCTTAGGCACGAAAGGCTCCTTGTGCACGACTGCATTGGGTCTCGCCTTGAAGCATGCCGCTTCAGCTTGCTGCTTCAACTCCTCTTTTACCTGATAATCAGAGTAAAGAAAAAAATATTTCTTACCATCTGAAATGTTTATAAAATCAGCATGCATTTCCTTTGTACACTACACAATTTGCTGTCAAGTTTAGAGAAAAATAAAATAATTGTACCATTTGCTCCCAGCGCTCACTCTTCAAAGACCCACGCTCATCCACCATCAGCTTGAAAGGAGCAGGTTTAGTAGGTTCGGTTACTTTTTTTTCTGGAAGATTCACGTCATGGAAGTCGGGCAATGGCCTAGCCTTGAACTTGGGCAGCTGAAAGAAAGTCAAAATGTGTTGCATATAAGCTGATTGAGACCACATGAATTTCATTTGGTTGAAAATTTATATGCAATTTTTCCCCCAGTCATACCTCTTCATTTCTCAGTTCTTCCAATTTTTTCTCTTTCTGTGCTCTGCGCTCTTGCTCACGCTGCTCGAATGAGAAAGGACACATTTCAACATGGTTCTTTGCTGCAGGTTTGGGCTGGAAGGGCACATAGTGAGGTACAGGAAGGGCCTTCAGCGGAGCTGGTGCTTTCACCTGGATGTGCACGTACACCAAACAAAACAGGATTTAAGGAACTATTCCCAACTAATGATCACTTCATTTGAATTAAGAAGCCGGCTTTTACCTCTTCGACTTTGCGTTCCACTCGCACGCGGTTTTTGAGTGCAAATGCAGGAGATTCGGGGACAGTGGGGTTCAGTACTTTCTTCTCTGGGACACCCTGAGGACAAAAAGGAAGAGGTTACAAAACAAGAGATCCCCAATGGATTTTCGCACATCCATTTGGAAAGTGCAATTCAAATCAAGCCATTTGTGCTGGTCTTGACGCGTCAGGTAAAGCGCTCCTTACCACGACCTCCTCCAGGATACGGGTTGGTAAGGGTCTTGAGTGGAAGGTGTGGTCTTCCTGCTCTGTTGTCTTTTTGGTTGTATGTCGCTCTTGTAGACGTTTCTCCACCTCTAGCTGAAAGCCCTCTGGACGAGTAGCATCTTTAGGAGGGGGCTTCTTCGGAACCAGGGCACCTTCAAGGATCTTGCGATTAAGCTCTAGAGCTTTGAACTTAAACCTGAGGTAAAACAGAGAGAAATCATGTTTGTGCAAGCATGATACAGCATGGATATAGTTCAGCAGAACATACAGTATCTACTTTGGGGATTTTTTTGAAAAATTAATATTTATATGGAGCTACATACTGCTGTAGTTTTTCCACTTCTTCAGCCTCAATCTCAGCAGCACTCTTCACCATAACTGGGCGGCTCCTCTGGCGGGTCATGAGCTGAGGTGTGTGAGGGTGAGTAACCTTGGGCTTATCAGTCTTCACTGGTGATGGGCCTGAAGGCAATGGAAATAAAATCATGCCATCTTTAAATGTCCTTTAATTGTAAAAACTGTTCAAGCTATATATTTACTAACTCTTAAAGATGCAAACAAATGTCTCATGTACTAGATGTGTACTGGTTTCTCCACATTCCTGCATTAAACATGCAGTATTTTTAATTCTCTACCTTAAATGCTCAACACTGAACCAGTAAACATCTTAATTTAAAAAGAACACATTGTCAAGTGGCAGTGAGCACTGCAGATTTGACGCACCCTTTTCCTGGCTCTGACGGCTGCGAAGATGATAACGAGTGGGTGTGCGCTTCTGAAATTGTTCAATCTGCTCAGCCATGGACACATAGGTACTGCCTTCATCCAACTTCCTCTTGCTTCCAGTGGAGAGGTTGAAAGGCTTGGGGACTGTAGTGCCCTTATGAGCCTTTAACTGTGAAAGTGGCACAATCGGAAGTAAGTTAGTCTGTTTCTGGGTTAAAATCTACTCCTCTTTCTGGCTTAATACGAGGGTAAGTCAAGAACTATCAATATTTCTGCTGTAGAATTTATTTGAACTAACTGAAGGTAACATTTTCACTTTTGTTCATCTGTCAAGTTTGTTGGTATTCCCCTCATTAAAATTTTTTAGGCTGCGCTTTGAGCCACAGAGAATCTTAGGGAGGATGCTTTAAAAAAAAAAAAAAAAAAAAAAAAAAAAAAAAAACCACACACATGGACAGCATTCGCCTTCTTGATGGTCAACACTTATACGACCTTCCTTGAACTTCCCCATTCATTTACACATCCTTCTGTGTGATAAAAACATTTTCTTCATACTGCACATAAAGTCTTCAATAAATTACGGAACCAGGCACACCAATAATAAAACGAATCGAAAAACAAAAAACACAAATCACTTCTTTTGTGCAAGTCGTAAGCGGAGCCTCGATTTTTACTCGCACCGCAGTTACCAAATTAACTGATGCAACACGTTCACATCTACACAGCAGTCACTGGGGAGAACATAGCTGTGAATGGAAAGCGATGATGGGACAGCCAACAGAAGCTTTATTATAACCAGTGTCCGGATAACTTTTGACTCACCCTTCTATCTCGGTTTGCACAAGGAGAAAACGGGGGCCATGACCGTCCAAAAGTTATACAAAATATTTTCTAGCCTTTGATTTTCAGTAAAGTGCACCTCTCTCTATAGATGAAATGTGTTAGCTGATGGTAGGTCATGGGATCAGAGACTAACTAGAGGATTTAAGATATTGGATCAAATAGGAGGGAGTCCATCCATTAAAAAAAAAAAAAAAAAAATCTTCATCATTGATTAAATGAATAGATATGACTTTCAAAAATGTAAAAGTTTTAGACCACTAAGCAGAAGTTTGTATTTCCTCTCCTAGCATCATATTTAAAACATATATATTTAACTGTTGGGGTAAAAAAAAAAATTATACTTCAATATTAAGCATTAAAATATTAATAGTCTGTAGTGTTAACTGTATCTGGAGTTTTATATTTTTAAGAAACTTGCAAGTTGTTACTCACAGGTGAAGACGGGTGCTTGCGCAGTTGTGCAGTGAAATCACACTCCTTGTATGAAGCTTCAGAATGTTCTGTATGGTTTTTCACTCGATTATCTGAGCGGAAGTTGAATTCTTTGGGAATGGTAGAGGACAGAACGTGCTTCTTTGGAGGCTGACCTTTAAAGAAATATAGATGATTAGGCTTTTCTCCTAATTAAATCAGGTACAAGTGTGGGGAGTTCGAAAGGTTGCATTCTCACTTCCTGCCAGCGCGGCTCTGTAGCTGGCTTCGTTCCTCTTGCGCTGCTCGGCCACCTCCTTCTGCAGAGCCTCGATACGCTCCATCTCCTGCTGCTCTGTGCTCTTCTGCCTGCAGGAACGAAAAATAACTTGAGTAAATGAAACAATGAACCTAAGCAATAGCCATATCTAAACTTGGGAATCTACCACTAGCTTAACATTACTGCCACTTACTGGTTACCAGAAGCAGTAGGTGCAGATGCAGCAGCTGAAGGCCTGGCTGGTTTGCTCTTTTGCCTGATGCTGCGCCTGGTGGCGGCAGCACCACTACGGCGAGCTTGCTTTGCCCCGGTTGAGCTCCTGTACAAAAACATGCGTTCATTGCGATTCATCATTATTTAACACGTTTTTTTGTTAAATGAGGAAACAAACATGTGGTGCATTTTAACAGACGCCTCCAGTAATTACACCTTATTATTATGTGAAATCACCATTATAACCCCGCGCACCAAATCTACACTCTCTCCTGATTAATTTTTACCTGCGTGGTGGACGTAAAATCGTTCTCCTTGCAGTTGGAATAACTCTGTAAATATGAACAGTAACCTCTAACTGAACACTATAACACAAACCAACGAGAGAAAGTTTGCATCCCGGTTCTAGTCTTACCTTCTCTTCTTCATCACGGGAGGTGTGGTAGGAGCTTGAGGTCTATCTTTGACCACAGAACGCTTTAGGATTCTGTGGAGAAGAATTTTATTAGAGACAATTATATATACAAATAAAAATGTGACTGAGGCCAAACAGCTTCAAGACTACCAGAACACACATACTAAAAGAGTGATTCACACTCCTTTTGTATGGAATAAGCTTTCATAGCAAACAATTATACACATACAGTAATACATCAATATACACTATAAATATATTCAGTTATCCTGCATATTGCAGGAATACATGTCAAGAATTTCAGTAAGTGTCATAGTCAGTTACAGCCTCACTGCAAATTGCCACAAGGTCTGACATTTTCTTAGATCAATAATGTTATATTCATAACATTATGGATGACAAATTAGATATTTTTATTAGTAAAAGATTCCTCAGCTTTGAAAACACCATTAGGTCATATAGATTGAATACGCTTCAATTATTTATTGTATAGTGTGCATCAGCATGAGCTATAACTGAAACATTAAGAAGTCTCTGTACCTGCGTGGCTGAGCTGGTACAGTCTTCTTCTGAGCCTGACTGGGAGCTCCAGTCGGTCTGTTGCCTCCCCATGAAGTCACAATGTTAGATACAGGCTCTGGAGCAGTACCTTCAGGAACGACATCTGAGTCATGGACAAAAACAAACAAATAAATACATTTTTTAAAAATGAACAGAGATGAGAAAGAAAGAACTTAATGTGCAATCTTAATCTACACATCTTTTCAACATTCAAAGCCTCAGATAACACTTCTGATAGCATTCGAACATATTCGAGCTGAAACTACAGAGGTCTTACTTGTTGATGTCGTCGTTGTCTCAGCCACGTGGACCATGGGCGAGACTATGGCTTTAGGCAGGTCTTCATTGTACATCCCGTCAAAAGGTTTTGGCTGCCTTAAGGGGGTTATGAGTTGCTCCATTTCGCCATTTTTGGGTGCAGCCATTAGGTCTAAAACAAACAAACGACTTAAATATAGATCATAAAAAATAAATAAATAAATACTCTGCTTAGAAACCATTGCACATCTCCTATAGGCTGTTTGTTTAGGTTCTCATACACTTTAGCATGCTTAAATGTAAAGATAGCATGCACTGAAGCAAAATAAAATTGTGTCCAAAATCTATACATACGTTTACATTAAAACAAATACAAGTAGGAGAAGGAGGAAACGAAAAATCTTTAGTGTAGATTATATCTTCGATATATACACCTTTGATGAATTTGGTCACAAGAAGCTATAGTTTTTCCCCCCCTTTCAACTTTTACAAACTGTCTGCTTCCAAGTCTCCTCTTCCTGTTGGGTGCAAAAGCTTTTTCTCCCCCCACAGATTCTCAAGGGTCTGAGGAATAATTCCTTCCACTTAACATAGAAACCATGAAGTTATTTAACTCTGATCTAAACTCTTCCCCAGGAAGTGTATTAATGCAGAATTGTTTAATTAAACGTTATTTTACTCTCTATACACATGGAAGAAAATGATCTGAAATCAGAGAGGATATGATGATTCCATGTATGCAGAGGTTGAGAAAAGGTGACATGATCAAGACAAAAACAAGATTTCAAGAGGATAAATGCTTAGCTTACCAAACCACTGATCAGCATTATCCTCAGAGTCTGAACAGAAATCATGCATTACATGTGAAGGGGCATCAAATGTGTACGGATCAGCAGAGACTCCAGGCTGCTGCGCGTCCATCTTCTCAAACCCACAGCGTCTGAAAAGACAAAGATTCAGCTAAAAACGTGGCCATGCAAAAACGAATACTTGTCATTTATTTATTTATCGGGGAAGAAATCAAACACAGTAAAACCTCGAACAAACGACTCGTTCTTGTAGAGCTCCATTAATTTCTTTAAGATGGCGGACTAGCAGGTTTATGCTAACAGTATACAAGTTATACGTTACCCACAACAAAACTAAAATTATCACAAACTTCTACAACATTTTAGAACATAACAGGATTATCTCAACTCTTCTTACTCTCAAAAGTTCTCCTCGGGTACTTCTGGCACACTGAATTATGTGAACAACACACCGAAAAAAAAAACACCACCACCACAGTCTATCTCCTCGCAACGAACGCGTCCAACACCTAACAGTCCAAACGACTGGATTTGAATGTCAGCGCCGTTGGACTGCGTTCAAAAATCAGCCAATGGGAACGCCGAGTAAGAGGAACTCGGCTTCTTATTGGTCAAGTCATGGAGAGCGTTGGACCACGTGACATGTTTGAACAAACGTATTTCCGGGGTATTTAAAAAAGAGAAGGATCTAGCCAGAGTGTTTTTTTTGTTGTTGTTGTTTTGCTAGTTGTAATAATATTACAGTAAATAATAATAACATATTATTTAATTATAGTGTTGTGTAAGTTTCTCTTCTGTCTCTGCTCTTTTAAATATAGAAAGTGATGTGGTGAGGAAAGTCTGGGCACACAAGAGAGATATCATATAAACATCCAAACATTTGATTAACTACAGGAAAAAGAACTACTAAGGAAAGAAACACGTCTGCACAGGTCTGCCCGCAGTGTCGACACTGAGGTGTTAAAGCATCCTCCCTATAGTCCTGATCTCGATCCATCAGACTTTCACCTGTTTGGTCCCCTGTAAGCAGCCCCACAAGGATGAAGATTCACTTTTGATGAAGAAATGAAGACAGCAGTGTATTCGTGGCTCACAGCTTAGCTGAAAACATTTTTTAATGAGGGAATACGAAAGCTTATTGACAGATGGACAAAGTGTATTGAAAAGCAAGGAGATCATGTCAGAAAAATTATCTGTGTGTCTTTTCAAATTAATTCTACATCCAGAGGGCTCACCCTTATGTAACAGCAAAGCAGGTCAGAGTCTGAAATTGGGGGTTGAACCAGCACCTTTCAGTGAGATGACCAGGTGTCTATAAATGTTTGGCCTGATAGTGCATTTCACTTTTGTGATCATTTATTTTTTAGCAACTATTTTAATGAAATCATAATAGTTTTTGAGACTTCCAAAATGCTTTGTTTAAAACGAGCCAGATTTTTCAACTAAAAGTAAGGCTTTGATTCGTCTCTGAGTCTGTAGACAATACATTCCACATTTATAGAAGACCTACTGTTTTTCATTAAAACTATACACTGTCAATCTACGACAATGGGAAAGGAGTAATTATATTATTTATAGTGCATTTCTGCCCTGGTGATAGAATTAAACAGATTTCCATGTAACACATTTGACAGACAAATATATAAATGCTCCATCTTGAAATGTTTATACTGAAACATTTGTGACATCACAGGTGTACACTGCTTTTGCACTTACAAGCCTGTTTGTAGAGAACCAACCTCAATCATTAGGGTTCAAATGTGATGTTATGCCAAGAACAAAAGACACACTTCTTCAACCTAATTTTTCCAAAGATGACGAGAAATCCAGTGTAGAATCAGTGGAGACGTTGGGACGCTTGAGGGTGGAATTTTCCTTTGACGAATGCTTGCAACTTGTACACTTTTTTTTATATTACTATTATTTATTATTATTATTATTTTACAAAAGTCTAATTTGTCAATAAATAAAGTAATTTAGAAACCAGATGAATAAGCTGTTATACGCGACCTAAAGTTTATTATAAAACAAGCAGTACGAGTATTCTATCCTACATGTAAATAAAACACAGTGAAAGGCTCCAGCTTAACATACTTTAATTTTACTTGTGCAAATATGATTTAGAAGATAAACTGTAAAACCAATAATAAATCAAGGTTAGGATACAAATGAACACAGAACAACAATGAGGCTTGACCTTAACATACTGGAGATTGCATACAAATGATTTAGGGATTGAAAAGAAAAGAAAAAAAAGTACACTGAAAAAAAAATTATATATATATATAAAAAAAATCAACATGACTCTGACATATGTGTATATATTATGAGCAATTTGCTCTTATGTTCAGTGTTTTACATCTTCTGGATCATCACCTGGAATTTACCTGAGGGAAGAAGAACAATCAGAGGAGTGAGTGTGTTACACTGAGCTGGTAGAGAATTAATATTGATTAATTGATCACTAATTCTCCTGAAGAGCTCAGGGTGAGTGTTACGTGTGATGGTGAGGCTTTACACCAGTACCTCATTAATCTATGTTATGTCTATCTCATTCCATATTTCTGTCTCTCTCTGAGTTATCTGTCGCTGCATGTCCTTCTTCCTTTGTGTCTCTGTCTCTCTCTCCATCCTCCTCTATTTGCTTCTGTCTCTAGAATATTTCTCTCCATCTTTCTTCATCATGCATACATTATCTTTGTCTCCATCATGTTTGTCTCTTGTTTTTCTTTCTTTTTCTCCCTGTCTCCATCAGTCTTCATCCTATATTCCTCTGGCTCTGTTCTGTTTCTCTCTTCATTTCTCTTCCCATCTCTCTGCATATTTCTCAGTGTTGATCTTCTTTCTCACCTTCTATAATGTTTCTGCCACTCTTTTGTCCTTTCTAGCTCTCTCTATAATGTTTCATTCTGTCTCACTGTTCTCCTCTCGGCCTGTTTCTTAAATCTTCTCTCATTCTCCCCAATTTCTGCCACTGTTTTTTGTCTCTCTTAGTCTTTATCCTGTCTCTCTCTCTCTCTCTCAGCCTCCATCCTGTATAAGTGTCAGTCTGTCTCTATCTGGTGTCTCTCTCTCATTCGCCGTAATAAAAGTGTCTCTCGCTTTCAGTCTCCATCCTGTATTTCTCCCTCTCGCTCTGTATCTATCCTGTGTGTCTTTCTCCATCTCCATCCCATGAGTGTCACTCTCTCAGTCTTCATCCTGAATGTCTCTCTTTTTTCTGTCTCCATCCTGGGTTAAGTCTCTTTCTCAGTCTCTATCCTGTGTGTGTCCCTCTCTCTCTTTCTCAATCCCCTCTCTCTGGCTCCATCCATCCTTTTTACATCTTGTACTCACTCCACCCAGTCTCTCCAGTCACCAGTCTGTTTCCCAGTCTTTATACTCATCCTCTCAGTCTTCTTCCCTCTCTCTGCCACTCCCTTCTCCTTTTCGTACCAGTCTCAGTCACCATTCTGTGTCTCTCTCCCTCCCTCTGAGTCTCATTATGTCTTTGTTTACTCCGAGATGCTCTTTCACTCTCTGTCTGTCACCAGTCTAATTATATGGAAGAACAGTAAACCCTAGTGTGTATTTGTGTGTGTGCATTTCTAATCAAACAAACAGTTCAACGTACAAGCAGGCATGACGGACACCTCAGCTGTGACGATACTCTTCACACCGATATTGTAGAGCCCGCCTCTCACCAGGCCGCAGGTAAACGCCAAATACTGCACAGGATGAAACAAACAAGCTTTTAATCATGAACAAGAACAAGAAGAAATGGTGTATTTTCAGGGAGCCAAAGGAAATTTCCTGAAAGCCAGTAAAGCAAAAAAATATAACATAAGAAATCAAAGATGAACAAGCTTGTGGGTTTCCCAGAGGTCCTCCAGTTTCCTCCAACTTCCTATAAACTTCCTATAGGTGAATTTCCTTATGGGGATGAATAAAGTATCTATCTATCTATCTAAACATGACAGCGGGTAGAGTGATGTGACGAGTGTTGGAATATGCGTGTGTGTATAGTGCCCTGGTGTCCCATCCAACTCTTTAATAAAGATTATCTCTGTTTCTGAATGGATTTATATTTTGTTGGTTGTTGAAGGAGTTTAATAACATGGTAATTCATGTGTTGTCAGGATGCGCGGGTACCTTTGGGGCATGTTCCAGATACTGTTTACCAGCAGACAGTTGGGTTAATAACCGGAACTTGTTATCCTGTAGGACGTAAATACCCTGCAAAAAAGGGTGAGACACAAAAGCATAGTTACACACCAATGCAAACCCATTACACAACCATTTTCTCCAATGGAATTATGGTATTATTGGTGTACACAGCACATCACTGGGCCAGCTTTCATGAACACATTCAGGCTGTAACCACACCCGTGATGATTTAAGTCGACCTGAGCATAAGATATGGGGACTCAGCTACGCATTGTATTGTATTTCTTTTAACCTATTTTTTATTTATTTATATATAGTTGCATTTGATTTTGCAAAGTGTTGCAGTCTCTCTATAATCCTACAGGTGGTGCACTTTTATCTAGTCACACACTGGCAGAAAACATCCTGTGTGGGAGGAGCCAATTATTTGCCAAAATTGTTTAGAATTGTAAGAAATCTAAAAAAGAAATTATACACATTAAGATATTAAAATCGTGACACTATCAGAACCGCAATACAAATCTAACTGGCAACTGGGTATTATGATGATATAGTATTGACTTGTACCTGATGCTTCCCATCCCTGTTGAGCAGACTTACCTGGTGATTCGTTCTCAGGTTATCGATCTGCTTCTTAAACACACAGGTCCAGAAATCTTTGCAGATGAATTTCATGACATCGAGCTCGTCTTTAAAACGTGCTGTGTCTTTGGTGAACCTGTAGAGACGGTACAGACGGTATAGATTATTGATCACCACCGTGGTCAATAATATTCTCATGAGAACTTTTTACTTATTGCCATATTTTCATTCTAATAAATTTAAGGTTAAAAAATGCACTGGAATCATTCATAAAATATGCCACGCTTGCTTTTGTGACTGCAGCGCTTGCGTTACAGCAAGAAAGCTAAATGTGAGACCCTAAAAGACTTGCATATTAATCTCTACGATTAACGTGATTCTCAGCAGTGATTTATTTTATAACAGAATTAGGAAGATTTTCCTTTTGTTTTTGTTTAAACTGCTTAAATCAACATTTTGATCTACATTGAAGAACAGGTTCCAGCATTACAAGCACATTCCAAACCATCTAACTACCTGCTAAGGGGATTCAGCCTTCGCTTCGTGGCATTATTAAATAATTCCATATGTGTTATTTCTTAATTTTGAAAAAAATATCCAGTATTGTTCTAAAATGTAGAAAATAAATCCAAACTTTTCTGTGTCTAAACATTTGACTGGAACTGTGGGAAACTGTCATCGCTGAATAAATCGGTCTAGAGAATCATAATAATAATAATAATAATAATAATAATAATAATAAAGTAAACAATCAGTTATTTAAATAATGTATGCATGTTCAAGTCATACCGGGACCAAGTGCTCACTTGCCTTTCAATGAGACCTTGTCCTACACGGAAACCCATGTTCTCAAGCTTAGAAACACATCGTCCATTTTCCTATATATATAAAATATATATTTAATATAACATTAACAAGAAATGTATTTGAAAACACATTTTGCATAGACGAATTAATTTAATTACACACGCAATATTATTGTCTGGAACAAAACAAGTTAATAAACAATTATTCCATCATTTACAATGTAATTTATCACACTGTAAAATAGCTTTATTATAAATAATATATATATAATTCTGTCATTTTAAATCTTACATTTTCTCCGCCTTCTGTGTTGTTGACATACTGTATGAGTTCATTATGAAGGAACTGAAAAAGAGCCTCGTCTGCCATTTCTGCTGGAAAAAACACACTCATCCAGCGAATTAATCAACTATACAGTATATGTATATCATTTTATGTGTAGCCTTTTAATAAAAAATAAATAAAATAAAATACAAGGTTTACCCCTTTACATATATTCCTGCTTTCTAAACTCGTATAGCTCCGGCTAAAGAGTGGCAGAAATACAAATACCTCCTTATTTCCTAAAAAGAACACTACTTAGGTTGTAAATTATTGGCTTATACGCCCTATGTAGTGCACTACATTGTTACCAGGCTGTCATTTAAGAATCAACCAAGGTGCCTTAGGCAATCGACGGGACTTCCGGGTTGCTATAGCTGCCCATGTATTTGCCTGTTTGAAACGTGGAAATATCTATTTTTTAATTAACAATTGATTGAACATACAATAAAAAATTATATAAAAAGCAAACTGAAAGAAAAATCATAATGCAAGTTTGCAAGTTAATTGTGTATCTGTTTAGCAAAAATGTTTAGAAAATTACATAATTCAAAAGTACAAAAGTCGAAGTATTGATGTTCCCCGAACATCTAGACACTGAAATATAATTAATGGTTCGATTCCCACCTCAGAATGTGTGTGTGGGTTTCCTCCGGGTACTCTGATTTTCTCCCACAATCCAATGACATGCAGATTAGGCTAATTGGCAATGCTCGTAGTGTGTGAATGTGTGTGTGTGTGCACTGAGGTGAACTGGCACCCCGTCCAGGGTGTGTCCTGCCTTGTGTCCTGGGATAGACTCTAGGCCCCAGTGACCCTGTATACAGGATAAAGCGGTGTGGATGATGAGTGAGAGTGAGTGTGGAACCCTTTTTAGTACATGTTTAAGTGTTTTTCCACTTCCTCAAGAGTCCCTCATTGAGGTTCACTGCAAGTTCAAAATAAATTCTACTTCTTAAAAAAAAAAAAAAAAAAAAAAAAATCTGCAATTGTGTACATTAAAATATTAACTATCCTATGAGAGACATAAACTGAAAGAAACCTAGAACCGTTAACCCTCACAATGTGGCCATATTCAAACATCCATCCATCCATCTAGGAACCTCTGTAGTCCAATTAGGGACTGTGGAGGCCAATGGTGACCATTGTACCTATTCCCATTTTTACAACCTCAGGTCACACACACACACACACACACACACACACACACACACACACACACACACACACACACACACTACAGGCAATTTGGGAATTACACCTTATCCACATGTCCTTGAACTGTGAGAGGATATGAAATTATGATTATGATTAAACAAGTATATATTTTTTCATTTAATGCATCTTTAGATTGTGAAGAAGCTATTTATCATTGAACCTGTAAGTAAATAAAATTTCTCTGGCTTTCTAAAACTGCAAAATAATAATAATAATAATAATTAAAAATGTTATAATATAATAATAATAATAATAATAATAATAATAATAATAATAATAAAAGAATTATATTATTATATATATAAAATAATAATTACAATTGAAATACAGCAAAAAACTGAATATAAAATAGGTTATAATATCTAACATGCCTAGACGTGACCTTTCCAAATACATTTTTGATTTTCAAAGATAAAGGATTGTTGGTCAGTCTGAGGTTGGACTGTCCCAGAGATAAATATAAGGTATGTTCAAGGCTTTCTTTATTAGTTCAAATGTTTTACTGCAGCTAAAAGTCTATTCACCATACTGTGCTTTAAGTAAAAAAGAAGACCCAGATTGCCTTAAACACCCTGGGTAACTATATAACACAAACGCCCAATTATTGGTAATTATTTTCTTCTTAAAACCTGAAACTTGTAAGCAATTTAAAACTGCATTGGTACCTTTTCAAGGCTTGCAGTGGTTGTTTCTGATAGTAAC
>JAAGKR010006923.1:0-40068 GCA_011419295.1 Clarias macrocephalus
TGTAGCATAGTAACTGTAGCACAGTAACTGTAGTATATTAACCGTAGTATAGTAACTGTAGCATAGTAACCATAGTATAGTACCTGTAGTATAGTAACTGTAGCATAGTGTCTGTAGCATAATAACTGCAGTATAATAACTGCAGTATAGTAACTGTAGTATAGTAACTGTAGCATAGTAACTGTAGCACAGTAACTGTAGTATATTAACCGTAGTATAGTAACTGTAGCATAGTAACCATAGTATAGTACCTGTAGTATAGTAACTGTAGCATAGTGTCTGTAGCATAATAACTGCAGTATAATAACTGCAGTATAGTAACTGTAGTATAGTAACTGTAGCATAGTAACTGTAGCACAGTAACTGTAGTATATTAACCGTAGTATAGTAACTGTAGCATAGTAACCATAGTATAGTACCTGTAGTATAGTAACTGTAGCATAGTGTCTGTAGCATAATAACTGCAGTATAATAACTGCAGTATAGTAACTGTAGTATAGTAACTGTAGCATAGTAACTGTAGCACAGTAACTGTAGTATATTAACCGTAGTATAGTAACTGTAGCATAGTAACCATAGTATAGTACCTGTAGTATAGTAACTGTAGCATAGTGTCTGTAGCATAATAACTGCAGTATAATAACTGCAGTATAGTAACTGTAGTATAGTAACTGTAGCATAGTAACTGTAGCACAGTAACTGTAGTATATTAACCGTAGTATAGTAACTGTAGCATAGTAACCATAGTATAGTACCTGTAGTATAGTAACTGTAGCATAGTGTCTGTAGCATAATAACTGCAGTATAATAACTGCAGTATAGTAACTGTAGTATAGTAACTGTAGCATAGTAACTGTAGCACAGTAACTGTAGTATATTAACCGTAGTATAGTAACTGTAGCATAGTAACCATAGTATAGTACCTGTAGTATAGTAACTGTAGCATAGTGTCTGTAGCATAATAACTGCAGTATAGTAACTGTAGTATAGTAACTGTAGTATAGTACATATAGTATAGCAACTGTAGCATAGTAACTGTAGTATATTAACTATAGCATAGCAACTGTAGTATAGTATATATAGTATAGTACCTGTAGCATAGTAACTGTAGTATAGTAACCGTAGTATACGACATATAGTATATTACCTGTAGCATAGTAACTTTAGTATAGTACCTGTAGTGTAGTACCTGTAGCATAGTACCTTTAGTATAGTAACTGTAGCATAGTAACTGTAGGATAGTACCTGTAGTATAGTAACCATAGCATAGAACCTGTAGCATAGTACCTGTAGTATAGTAACTGTAGGATAGTACCTGTAGCATAGTAACCGTAGCATAGAACCTGTAGCATAGTACCTGTAGTATAGTAACTGTAGGATAGTACCTGTAGCATAGTAACTGTAGTATAGTACCTGTAGTATAGTAACTGTAGGATAGAACCTGTAGCATAGTACCTGTAGCATAGTAACTGTAGCATAGTACCTGTAGTATAGTAACTGTAGTATAGTACCTGTAGTATAGTAACCGTAGCATAGAACCTGTAGCATAGTACCTGTAGTATAGTAACTGTAGGATAGTACCTGTAGCATAGTACCTGTAGCATAGTAACTGTACCATAGTAACTGTAGCATAGTAACTGTAGCATAGTAACTGTAGTATAGTAACTGTAGCATAGTAACTGTAGCATAGTACCTGTAGTATAGTAACTGTAGTATAGTAACTGTAGCATAGTAACTGTAGCATAGTAACTGTAGGATAGAACCTGTAGGATAGTAACTGTAGTGTACCAGCTCTACAAAATGTTATCTAGTAACTGCAGAAACTGTAGTATAGAAACCATAGTATAGCAGGTATAATATATTAACTGTAGCTTGGAAACTGTAGAATAGTAACTGAAATACAGTACCTGTATATAATAACTGTAGCATAATAACTGCCATATAGTAATGGTAGCTTGTAAACGTTATTATAGAAACCATAGAGCAGTAACTTATATACATTATGTGTGTTATATATTAACTGTAGAAACTGTGGAATAGTAACTGTAGCATTGTTAACCGTAATATGATACCTGCAGTATAGTAACTGTAGTACAGAAACTCTCTTTTACAATATGCAGTCTAGTAACTGTAGGGATTGTAACATAGTAACTACAATATATTGCATGTAATATATTAATTGTTGTATACAATACGTAGTGTATTAACTGTTGTAATACACTACTTTATTGTAATGTTACTGTAATGTTACTATAGTAAGGCTACATTAACAATACAATAAAGTACTGTAACTGTAGTATAGTAACTATAATACAGTGATAACAGTAAAATAACTGTTGTATTGAAAATATAGCTACAGTGACTGCACAAAAAAGTAACAGTAGTATAGTAACCACTGCTTCCCAAACAGTGGTCAAACTCACCGGAGCGCCCACAGTCCGAGCATGACACCAGCTCCTCAGCTTGGCCCGTCTTCCTGTTAGAGCCCGAGTCCCCGAGACAGAAGTCGCAGTAGTCATTAGCAATGACCCCACCGCCTGGTCTCTTCAGCACTACAGGATTTAAACATGTAAAAATACGAGTCTGATTTAGTTAACAATGAGACAAGCCAGGATCATTGCTGTGATGCCAGCGGTTAACTCACGCTTGTGGTTTTGAGTCTTATTTTCCGGTGGTGATTGAGGGATCTCAGGTTCTCTTTCCTCCTCACCTTCTTCCTCTGCCAGGTGCGTGTGGGTGTAGTGGTAACTCAGACCAGGACGATTTTTATACCGCTTACCACAAACTACAACACAGTGCGTCATGAAGTCAACACAATATCAAACTCTTATACAAAAATAGTGCAACACTAGATGTGTGTTATAGCTAGAATGCTATAAGGGAGTTAAGCTATTCCAAGATTAAAATGATTGTTAAGAAGAGTGCAAGATTTTCTGTATACCCTGACTGGTGGAGATGGATTGACTTAAGTAATAAAATTAGATTGTAAATTTTTGCCAGAAATGTGCAGTAATGCAGTATTATTAATAGTAACTGAAAATTTTTAATTCCCATTTTTAAATACGTTAATTCTGTCATAAGATATAACACGCCCTCCTCATAAGACTGACATAGCACTCCCTACACATAAGAATGACGTAACACTACTTAGTCATAAGACTGACATAACACTCCCTACACATAAGACTGACATACTGTAACACTACTTAGTCATAAGACTGACATAACACTCTGTACTCATAAGACTGACATACTGTAACACTACTTAGTCATAAGACTGACATAACACTCCCTACACATAAGACTGACATACTGTAACACTACTTAGTCATAAGACTGACATAACACTCAGTACTCATAAGACTGACATAACACTCCCTACACATAAGACTGACATATTGTAACACTACTTAGTCATAAGACTGACATACTGTAACACTACTTAGTCATAAGACTGACATAACACTCCCTACTCTTAAGACTGACATAATACTACTTAGTCATAAGACAGACAAAACACTCCCTAGTCATAAGACAGACATAACACTCCCTACTCATAGAACTAACACTCCCTACACATAAGACTGACCTACTGTAACACTACTTAGTCATAAGACTGACATAACACTCTGTACTCATAAGACTGACATAACACTCTGTACTCATAAGACTGACATAACACTACTTATTCATAAGACTGACATAACACTCCCTACACATAAGTTACCTACTGTAACATTACTTAGTCATAAGACTGACATAACACTACTTAGTCATAAGACTGACATAACACTACTTAGTCATAAGACTGACATAACACTCCGTACTCATAAGACTGACATAATACTACTTATTCATAAGACTGACATAACACTCCCTACACATAAGACTGACCTACAGTAACATTACTTAGTCATAAGACTGACATAACACTCCGTACTCATAAGACTGACATAATACTCCCTGTGCATAAGGCTGACCTACTGTAACACTACTTAGTCATAAGACTGACATAACACTTCCTATGCATAAGACTGACATACTTTAACACTACTTAGTCATAAGACTGACATAACACTCCGTACTCTTATAACTAACACTCCCTAGTCATAAGACTGACATAACACTCCTTAGACATAAAACTGACCCAAGACTGCCTAGCCATAAGTCTGACATAACACTGTGTAATCATAAAACTGACATAAAACTCCCTAGTAATACGAGCGACAGAACACTCCATAGTGTGTGAAATTCCATCTCATTTTAGCTCTGGTTGCCAGTAGATGCTATGCTACAGTAGCTGTTATGTAATTTACGTCAGGCTAACATACGTTCCAGAAACAGCTAACCAAGTTCAGTACCACGTTCGCTTAGTACAGTAAGTTAGCTAACTAATGCAAACTGGATAGAGATATTTTTATCAGTTTTCTCTTGAGTTAATATGTTCATGTAAATATTGCATCATCAGCTTGAACTGTGTAGGACGTGGTTGGTTTGGTTCGCTACATGAGCTAAGCTGTACGTCGGCTCTCTGTAAAGTCCTAGTAAATACAAAATAATATGAAATGGAAAGTAGAATTCAGGCGTGTGAATTCTGCTACATTCAGAGCTAGATTATAAACAGATTAGATTAGATTTAGATTTAGTACAGCGATTAGCACACAGGAAACAGCATGCTTAGCCATGCATGCTAGAGTTTAGAAAGCAACTAAACTACAGATATGAAAATAACTTGTTAGAGAGGTTAGAGGTTAGGCAGAGCCGCTTTAGTAAACCCCAGCAGAATTACATAAATACACACAGCTAAATACGGCTAAAGCCACAGCATGCCTTGTCATTTGCGTCGTCTAAAAATACGAGTAAGGAGGAGATATGGTCATGGCTGGATACCTGAGTCAGCACTTTTTGTGTTTTGCTTTTGTTTGTATCTGTCTGAAACGGGGAAGAAACAAAGCAAAAGGAGAGACAGAAAAAAAAAGTACAGTTTCATTCAAAAATGCGTCTGGAATTTGTTTTTATAATTACTATTTATTTATTGTCAGGCAGACACATGCTCTCGAAGATAACGTCCATGCTGAAAGGGACACAAAACACAGCCTGAAGCATCGAACGCGTCGCAGTCAGAGCGCTCACAATGCAGACCTTGATACATCTCAAGACGTTTATTCTCATTAAAAATACCAGAATCTGGTTGAATATGCAAATGCGAGTCCAAAAATAAACTGAGTGACAAGACAAACAGCTAGCCGGCTAGTAATCAACCTCACTAACAAGCTTAGCGTGAAAGATTGGTCTCGCTAGCCCTAACAGACATGACTGGACCAAAGTGAAGAGGTCATTTAGTGACATCATGTGTAGCTCCGCCCCAAATACGTTTTACTCAGAAGTACTAAGCTATAAGTCTACAGTATATGTACAGAGTCAGACAAAAAAAATTATACAGACCTCAGGAAAAGGAAAAAAAATTATACTATATTAATATAATTTTACAAATATTTTCATATTATTATCATAATATACAGTATATCAATATATAATATATAGCAATACATTTAGTATTAAAATATGAATACAAGTTTTTCTTTTTTTTTTGAGCTAATAAAAATAATTTTGTGTCAAAGAATATAAAAAAACAGTTCAAATAAATAAATAAACTAAAGAATTACAATATTAATATACTATATATTTTGATGTTTAATGTTAATATATTATAAATAATAATTTAGCATTAATTAACAAGCTAACTGACTAATCTATCAGTCAATCAGTTGTTGATTAATTAGTTATTAGTTATTAATAACAATAATTAATAATCAGTCAATTAATTAATTAATTAATTAATTAATTACATCTTCTCAATGACTTTGATGCCTTGTGTAGACATTTGGCTGATCTTTATAAAATAATAATATGTTTACATAAAACATGTAGAATTTTTACAATTGATTACAATATAAAATAGAATATTTGTAATGTTTTTCACTGATATTCAGGTTAGTGTTAGATGAGGGGAAGAAAATGTTTATTCTATCTAATTATGATCTATCTATTATCATATCATATTATATGAATGATCTCCATCTTGTAACGTGTGTGTGTGTGTGTGTGTGTGTGTGTGTGTGTGTGTGTGTGTGTGTGTGTGTGTGTGTGTGATGTTTCTTTGAGTTATGTGCTGATCAGCTCTTACTGTCACACACGTAGGGTTTGTCCTGATCGTCTCCCATCACCTCCGTCTTCTTACGACTCGACCCTCGACCCTGAACAAAAGTTTTATTCAATCTTACAGAGTTATTGTTCAGTGAAGATGAGCTTCAGTGAAGCTCTGATTTTTACAGTTCGAGCTTCAAAACATGTTTATATGCAGTAATGTGAATTTAAACCTCTTGAAGCCTAACAAACTCGACACTACAGTGTACATTCTTCTCCATCTATTTGAACTTTTAGTGTATATCTGATGTGTTTTTTTAATTTCGTTTAAATTAACTCCATGAAACAATACTACTGTGATGAAACTCTTAACGAAATAAAATAAACAAAATGACATATTATATTTTTTAATGATAAGCAAATGGATGCTGATCTGCTTGGCGGCTTTGGCTTGTTAACATACAGTACAGTTAAGGTCAAGTCAACAGTGTGTGTTCGTGTTATTGTATTTTCCAGTAAACTGCTATAATAATAACTTTAAATGATGGCCGATGTAATGATATGATAAATATTAATATTGACATTAAGCGCCGTATCGGCTATAGTACATTTCTCTCGACAATGTCTCGACTTGTCTTTTCCTTTTTCGTCTCTCACCCTGCCTTTATTTCTCTGCTTTCTCTTCGGCGTCTCCACTTCGAACTCGTCGTCGTCATGGAAACCGTCTCCGTTTTCTTCAGCCTCGAGCACCCTCTGCAGGAGGAGGAGGAGGAGGAGGAAGAGGAGGATTTGAGGAAGGTTATTTGATTTCACTTTATTTCTCAGGTCAGTGTAACGCCACATGACTCGGGAGAGAAGTGTTAAAGCGTAAAAAACTAGGACTACACTTAAATACATAATACAAACAGTATACAGTATACATAATGTGAGTATGGCAGTATGTGTGTGTGTGTGTGTGTGTGTGTGTGTGTGTGTGTGTGTGTGTGTGTGTGTTTACCTGAATCTCCAGCAGAGTCTCGTCCTCCTTGGAGCTGTTGCTCCTCTTGTCCAGAAAGCCGTCTCCTCTGATCAGCGCCTCCAGAGCCGTGGCCTCCGCCGGGGGAGTTTCTTTCTTCGCCATCAACTCAGCTTCTGTGAGAGACAGAGAGAGAGACAGAGAGAGAGAGACAGAGAGAGAGAGAGAGAGAAGGGAAAGTGGTCAGTGCAATAAACTGGACACATAATGATCTGAACATGTTAGACCAGAGACAGAGGAAAGGATGGATAGATTGGAAGAGGGACAGAGGAGGGAGAAAGTTTAATATAGGGACCATGGAGAAAGGAAACAAATGGGAAACAGGATAGAGAGAGAAAGATAAGGGATAGAAGAGGAAGTATGGAAACACCGACAGAAAAGAATGAGGAATACATGTGGGAATAAAAGGGAAGAAGGGATGAAGGAAGAGAGGGACAGGGAAAGAAAAATATCAAGACACTAACCTGATATATGAAGAAAAAAAGGATAAAGAAGAAGGAAATGGGAAAAAGAAAGAAATGAATAAGAAAGACAGATTAAAAAAGGCAAAGGGTTTATTACAGAAGGTACGACTGAAATGAGTAAAGTGAGTGAATCCATAATAATGTGCGTGTGCGTGTGTGTGTGTGTGTGTGTGTGTGTGGTTATTGATGATTTCACGGCCACTGGCTTTGTCTCACATGCACCTGTTCTTCATACATTTATTCTGTTGTTCAGACGTCATGAAGGAAAACGAGCCTCCAGGTGTTAAAGATAAAAGAATGAAACAGACAGAGATAGAAGGAGTGTGTGTGTGTGTGTGTGTGTGTGTGTGTGTGTATGTGTGTGTGTGTGTGTGTGTGTGTGTGTGTGTGTGTGAGAGAGAGAGAGAGAGAGAGAGACAGAGAGAGGGACAGAGGCGTGACCATTGCCCTCCTGTCCCGTGCTTTGTTCCCTGCACATCTGTGTCTCATCCCTGTCCATCACCTGTTTTTAGTTCATCCCTCGTGCTTTTTCTTTACTTTGCCGCGGCGCTTTGTTTGTGTCCTGCCTCCAGCCCGTGGCTTCACCGCACCGCTGCACCTGCTTGAATTAGTTTGTCTCTTTCTACCGTCTTGTGCGTTTCATGTTTCGGCCCGAGCTCGCGTTCAAGCCGGTTTGTGATGAAGCATAGAAATAAAAAAATTTTAAAACAGACAACGTAACAAAACTGAATCACATGTTGGATTCCCAGACGACGCTGCGAGTCTGGGGACATCGAGAAGACGCTCCCGCGCTCCCAGGTCAAACTCTGCGACACCAGCTTACAGTATGCTCGCGGCCGTCTGTGAGCCTGTGAGAGCGGAAAAGGGTGGATGGCGCTTTTCTCTAAGTGTCGCGCTGCGCACCGACACGGCGAGAGCAGCACTTCGAACAGAGGAAGCTTTTGCTCACTGATGCTCGATGTGGAGAGCTCTAACACAGGGATGGTCACATAGGATAGAAACAAATAAATATAAAACACGACATCGTCATCTTTTTATAAAAATAGCACTTGATCCAGCATGATAATGACCCCAAACACACCTCCGAGATGACCACTGGCTTGCTAAAGAGGCTGAGGGTAAAGGTGATGGACTGGCCAAGCATGTCTCCAGACCTAAACCCCATAGAACACCTCTGGGGCATCCTGAAGAGGAAGGTGGAGGAGCACGAGGTGTCAAATGTCCACCACCTCCGTGATGTTGTGATGGAGGAGTGGAAGAGGATTCCAGTGGCAACCTGTCAAGCTCTGGTGAACTTCATGGCCAAGAGAATTCAAGCCGTGCTGGGAAATGATGGTGGCCACACAAAATATTGACATTTCACATTTTCTCTTAGGGGTTGTACTCACTTTTGTTGCCAGGGGTTCAGCTATTATTGGCTGTATTTTTAGTTATTTTGAGGGGAGAATAAATTTACACTGCTATACAAACTTTACACTGACGACTTTTCATTGTGTCAAAGAGTCATTTATGCGGTGTTGGCCTAAGTAAATATTTGCAGAGATGTGAGGGGTCTACTCACTTTTGTGACATACTGTATATATACAGTATATATATATATATATATTAGTTGTTGTTTTTGGTGTGTCGGATGCTCCTGCCGAGGGGTGACCACAGAGGACCATCCAATCCGCACACGACTTGGCGGTCAGGTTTTTACGCCGAATGCCCTTCCTGACACAACTCTCTAATTTTATCTGGGTTCAGGACCAGTGTCTGGGGTTTGGACATTGCGTGGGAATCGAACCCGGGCCTTCCCTGTGGCAGGCGAGAAATCCACCGCGATGCACCTATTTATCAGCCTTGGTCACCATGTCGACTGGCGAAACATCAGTGTTTAGATTGTTACAGCGTTTCTCCACAAGACTTCTGAAGCTGTGTCATGACGTCTGGCGTTAGCAGTCGATCCTTTGGGTGCTGTGGGATGAGGAGCGGGGCCTCTTGTTTGTCCGGCGTATCCCATGGGTGCTCAATCGGATTAGGATTCGGGTCGTTGGCCTTGGGCTCTCTGTCTGCTGGGCGTCAGGATCCTTTTTTTTTTTTTTCAAATCACACAAGCATGTCAACTTAAATTATAATACACTATTTAATACTGTCCAGTGTGTTTATATTATAATATATTAGCATCATTATTTAATCGTAAATAATAATTTAGTCTTTTATTAATACATGCATGTGATCATAAATCCTGGGAAATACATCCAGGAACTTGGAGCTTTTCCTGGAAACCTGCAGACACAATAATAATGACTTCCTCTCAAGCGCGCGGTTCAGGAACGCACCCGCGCCAAACGCTTGTTAAGGGAATATTTGGGGGTTGAGGGAATAAAAGTACAGATTCTTCGCTTTGCAGAGTGTAAAGCCTATAATCGATTTGACTCGTAGAGGACGCTCAGCAAATTAACCAGGAACAGTAAATGTGGCACAAGTAGGCTAGAGGATATAAATCCCAGCGTTTCCTCAGCGCCGGTGTCAGTGTGGAGGTTTTATTAATTAATAAAAGGAAACTTAATAACCGGAGAAGTGGAGCTGGGAGCACTTACGCACTCATTAGGAGTGAAAAAAGGAAACATAAACCGTTAAAGCGCTGCACAGCTGACTGCTCTGGCATTTTAAGTAGAGCCATGTTTGTGTAAAACGCGAGCACTTTGAACAGCGATGGTGTGTGTAACGGCAGAGCAGAACAAACTGAAATTTAAGCCTGAGCTTCGGCGCTTGGAGAAACACCGGGCCGGGGTCGAGCTCCGGGGCCTTTACACATCACACACACATGTGCTGCTGTGCCGGGTTTGATACTGTATCAGTCCCGGAGACGAGTGGTGTGACCCGACCCTCGCTGTCTCACGACACCGCACAGTTAAACCACTAATGCTGCCATGCGCTTCACCTCTCTATGGATACCATTGGACTCCAAAACGATTCAGTGAGGGTCCTGCACATTTTTCTTAAAGACTGACACAGACCATACGAGGTCCTCCTGATGTATATCACATGTGTAAGAATGAATGTTCAAGAGAAAAGATTTAATAACGTCACTAAGGCAAATACAATATGAATCAAAATAGTGGAACACGGACGAGGCTGATCCTGTGGACACGCCCATCTTTGGCAGACGCTGATGAATATTAACGAGTATGCAAATCCGACGGTCACATGACAAAGTGTCAAAAAAACAAGATGGGTTTTTTTTTTTTTTTTTTTTTGGTGCCAGTTGTCTCACAAAAAAGAAAATTATACTGAGATCTCAGGTCACGTGATCTCATCTATCCAATGACAGAAACGTAAGCACTTTTTACGCGCCTGCCGAATGCGTGAATGTAAATCTCAGTGGCACGGAAGAAGGGGTTGGGCCTAATTAGCATACTAAATGTACAGGCTGCACAAAACAATTTTGAAAATGTATTTTATATAGATAAAGAGATGTGCAAGTACAAAACAATAACGTTATCAATCGTCATTTTTGTATACAGTATATTCCTCTAATTGATTTATTATGTACTTGTATAGTCTGTATCAGTCTTTAACGGATAGGCTGACATGTTCACATTACAGCATTTGCCCATATCCAGACAGACGTACATTTTTATCTCATTATACATCTGTGCTGTAGAGAATTAAGGGCCGTGCTCAAGGGCCCAACAGGGACAACCTGGTGTTTGTGGGGTTTAAACCTGGGACCTTCTGAACCATAGTCCAATAGTCAAATAAAAAATCGAGGCCGGTGAAATGACCAGATGTTCATCGCTCGTGTTGTTTTTAATCCCGCCCCCTCGTGTATAGGCCATGAAAACGCCCATGAGACAGCATGCTGCATCCTGAGTACTTTTAAATTCGTTACTGTACAGTAGTTCATGTAGCTGTACTTTTTATTACAGGATACTTATTTACTTTCACTCCGCTCAAAAGTACGGCAGAGATCTGTACTTTTTACTTCACTACATTTCCGCATGGCGTTGCTTTACATAACAGCAGTGTTGTGTACAGTAGTATCTGAAGGGGGGAACTTCGCCACCTGCTGACTATTATGTGTAATTACTGAACATGACTTGACTTTCCTTCGGGACACGACTAATAATGCAACGGAAGCCGAGCTGGTTGCAGACGGAGAGAGAGAGAATACATAAATAATGGAGAGAGAGAATAAATAATAAAAGCCAATAAAGGATGATAAAAGCCCTGTTCATATTTATGTTTACCCTTTACATTATTTATTTAGTTTTTACGCACTTTTTAAAAAGTGATACCTAATTTTGTTGTACCCTATCAATCCATCAATCAATCAAACTGATGCGCTCGTTCCAACCCATTAGCACTGCAACTGTGACCTTTTGTTCACATGATCTAGAATTATTGGCCCCCCCTTCATACCTGGCTTCTTCTGCCACGAGGTAACAACTAGATGAAGGACTTAAGATTATTATAAGAAACATGCATCCAGATCGACACAGAAACAAATCCGAGTGTATACGCTTGCTTCAAAATTATTGGCACCCCATAAATCCAGATTGGGGAGCAGGGGGCACTTACTTATGATATCACGATTCAGTGGTACCTCCACATAGGAAGAACGCCGTCTCATGAAATTGCGCCTTAAAAACTAAAATTTAGCTTTTTTTTTTTTTTTTAGTGGTTTAGTGAATTCATAGCACCGCCGGTTCCAAGAGGAATCATACATTAAGGTCATGTGAGGTTTAATGTCTATTTATTTCATATTGTACTTCATTTGCATGTCTTTTCTAAATGTTTTGATTGGTTTTATATGCAGAAATACGATTATAGTGTTGGAAATATTGATGATGGTTTTGGGCGGCTGGAACGGATTATCTGCATGTACATTATCTTCTATGGGAGAATGCGCTTCACAATACGAAATTTCGCTTTAAGGACTTGAGAATTCGTATCCCGAGGTACGGCTGTACATGTTAACAGTCAGGTTTAGGGTGGCTGTGTCTTTCTATATGTTTCAGAACAACCCAGAGAGTTTTATTCCTTCATTCTTTAGTGGGCCGTGTGCGTCTCTGCAGTATGTTAGACTGACCTGAGACCACGCCAACCACCTGATGTAATCTATCCGCATTATAAATGTCAAAGAGTTTATTATTTGGGTTCGGTTCGGACAAATTAAGTTTTCCAGGCTTTTTCCTCAATGTTCTGGCGGGATCTCATTTCGGAGATTAGGTGAGACCCTTAGTGGGAAAAGCGCAGTATAAAATAGTTCCTGAGAGAGGAGAAGACAATGCCGCGGGCTTCCTGCGGACACAGACGGACCTTTATTCCTCAGCAATCGAGTTCCTTAAGCTGTCCTTCCCTACTCAGTCAACACTCCCCACATCGCCACCATGCACACAAAAAAAAAAACAACAAAAACCCACCGTGCACCCGGACCGAGCCTCACTTTCACTCTGATGCTGCACGGACCAGTGATTTAAGGGGCCCGAGCAGGGCACGGAGACCGAGAGGGAAACACAGAGGAGGGTAATAAGAGCCAGATGGGGCCAAGACTACAGCGTTTAAATGACCATAAAAAAAATAAAAAAAAAGGAATGAGAGAAAAAGATGCAAGGGAGGAAATATGAAGCCAAGGTGTGTGTGTGTGTGTGAGAGAGAGAGACAGAGACAGAGTGTGTTGTTCACATACCAAGCCTGAGTTCACACAGTCTGAGCTGAGGGTCGATCGGTGGATGCAGTCGCCGTTTCTTTCTCCAGCAGCGGGCGGGGTAGGTGTACATCTGACCCGCAGCCTGTCCTGTGCCAACACACACATACATACATACACAAGGGGAATATATGTGCGCGTGTGTGCGCGCGTGGGTGCATGTGTGAAGCAAACAGTATGTAACAGTATAAAACGTCTGATCCTGCATCACTTAAACAGCAACGAGACAAGACTTTTTAGACTTAAGTAGAAACAGATAGTGGCACTGGGAGAGAGCGAGGGGGGGTAGATAAGCTCTAAATAAGCTAAATAAAGACACGTCATAAACTCTGGTTCACCACAAACTGCAGGGTGTGTCTGAGACACCGGCGCTAGATTCTCCTTCTATTTGCGTCCGTCTCTCAGCGGCACGGTTAGCTTCAGCCCCGACCGCCGCGTCCGCGTGACTCCGCTGCGACTATTTCTGTTCAATTAAATCCGTAATCGAATCACTTCGGCCTCGCAGACGGAGAAACGTGCGTCTCGTATGGAAAGCAAAAAACAAGCCGGGCTTGATATGATAAAAAATAATAATAATAATAAAAACAAGGTAAACATTGTTTTTAGAGTATTAATCATGAATTCCAGGACATTGTAACCGTAAACCTGGCTTCATCTACCACGAGGTTACGACTCGAACCAGACAATTATTATTATAAACATTTATCCAGATGAATAATCAAATAGAAACAATTAAGAGACACTAAATACTGGTAAATGCTGGTTTCAAAATTATTGGCACCCCACAATTTTAAATCCAGCGGTGATTGTAAAATTTAGTCTTTCTATTCTGTTGAATACTGTATGATAAACAGTATATATATATATATATATATATATATATATATATATATATATATATATATACAGATGTGCGCAGTATTCTAAATAAAACAGCTGTTAGGTTTTACTGAGCGTGCTGGAGAATACAAGTTCTCTTGGTAACTTCGTCACACTCGCTCCTTTCTATTTTCATGCAAAACCCAGGAGTCGACATTATTGATTTTTTTTTTTTTCATTTGAAAACTGGTCTGTCGGGTAATATGTCGCTTTCTATACAGACATGCAAATATTCTTCAGTAATGTTATTTATTCATTAATTTTAGTGTATCTTTGTAGGGAACGGTCTTGTACATAATAATGCAGACATAATAAACTCATATAGCAAAATTTGTACTACAGATAATATGGCGCCTAAGACTTTTACACAGTACGGTACATATATATATTGTAACTTTTGTCAGATTTGGTTTAAACTATCCCAGTTGCAGAGGAACAATTTTAACATAGAAATCTCAACTTCAATCAAATTCAATCAATCCTATTTAATAAATGCACCTGTGATGTAACTGGATTTTGTTATTCTGTTCATGCATTCTGTTTACTTGATATAAAATATATTGGGTATATGTTTACTCAACTTAAACTTAAATGACTCCTTCTTTCTTACATTATTACTTAAGGATTTTATTTTATTAGTTCACATTTGTGTATATTTAAAGCGGTGATGATGGACTCCATAAACAGCACATGCATTAACGTCACTGTAGCACCAGTATACTGCCACCTACTGTACATCACATGCTCACTGCACGCAACATGTCACATGATCTAATCAGAACAAAATATTTCGGTCACATCTTCATCTCTCACCAATCTGTTCATGCTGTCGTCTTGCCTCGTCATGTCCCGCATGCGTTGCGTTGCTTTTTTTGTTGTTGTAAATTAACACACACAAGCACTCGAGTCCGCCTTTATCTCTGATGAATTACAGATACAGTATGATGGCACAGAGCTTAAAGCGTTTGTTTGTTTGTTTGTTTTGCTCTATTTTGAATAAACATCAGTATATAGGCTTCAGGATTGTACATTATAGATTGTACATACGTGTCGTTTGTTTTCAGCACAAAACAGGCAACATGATGGAAATGTTGGAATATATTAAGCGTTATGGCTTTTATAGCTTTTGCGACTATTAAACAAGTCAAAACACTGATACTGAAGCGAGCTAATGTTTACAGTGTGTCTGCTGTTTACACACTGATATGTAATTATACAACCTGGTGTTTGTAATGAGGGTGAAGGTGTACAGATGTTCCAAGGCCAGTTTTCCTTGATTCCAGCTGAGCTTAATGCTTTTATTAATATTTAAAGAGACGGGAAGAGAACCCGGACCCTGGAGGTGCAAGGCGACAGAGCTACAGTAACTGCTACATAGTAGCCGTTGCTCCAAACAGTTTGTGATTCCTGTACCTGGTCCCCTGTGTCGCTTCTCCATCCAGATGTAGCAGTTGTTCTGAGCCACGCCCGTCTGCGAGTCCAGGAACGGCATCCGGATGCTGCGCTCGGCACACAGGCGGGCGTTGTAGCTGCGACAGTGCTCGATGGCCTCCCTATAGAACTGATCTCCCAGTCTGAGGACGAGACGGAGAGCGGTGTGAACCTCCAGTCGCATCGACACAGAGCTAAGAGATTCTCTGGTGCGGAAATAGTTTTTTGGCATCAGCTATTAGCTATTAGTAGAGCCGTGAGATTTAATCAACCTTTTGTTTGTACTTAGTTGAGTGAGCAGTTTGGTTTTCAATTCGTAATTGAATCACACTTAAAAAAAAAAAAAAAAAATTCTAGTTTATCACATCTTCATGCAAATACTCGCATTTTGTAAATGTATCACTTTCGGTTTATGTTCGTTCGAGTAATACTGCCACCTACTGGAATGGAGAAGAAGATTGGTTTGAATAAAAAAAATTTTTTTTAAAGATTACTGCTTTGTATGAAACATGACATTTAAACAACTAACATCACAAGTTGCATTATAAGATATTTACAGCAGTTTTTAATATTTCAAAACCTGCTTGGAAAAAAACCCTGACTATAAGCTTTAGTGTGATTGAATCAAATCGAATCAAAACTCGAATCAAACTGAATCAACAGTCGACAAATGATTCATAGCTCTGATTATTAAGATCCAAAAAATACATGAATATTCCCTGTGCTGAATTCACACACACACACACACACACACACACACACACACACACACACACACACAGGTCCAGGAGTAATACAGCATATTTTTGAATATTAATATTGACATTTCGAATTTCAAATTTCAAGTAGAATTTTAAAAGTCGTTTTTGAAAAGTCAAAGATTTTCAGGTCTCTATGAACAGTGTGGTTATTGTGAGAGTTTATTATATCAGCAGATACGTGAGGAATGTAGAAGTGGAGAAAGAGGAAACACTGCCACACGGTGATGAGACACAAAGAACCTCAGTGTTCTGAGAGAGGAGAAAAAAGAAGAAGAAGAAGAAGAAGTGGGGTCTTTGTGTTGCGTCCCCACAACACCAGCGTTCCGACCCCGGAGTCGCCGTCACACCGCCGTCTCTACTCTGTTATTCCTCTTCTACCAAAGGAAAACGCAAGAATAACAACCTTTCTTCATGAAAACATGAGATCATGCTTTATATCCATTTATAGTTACATTTAACATTGTGGAACGCCAGCGAGAACTGTATACACACACACACACACACACACAGACACGCACACACACACACACACACACTCTCTGGTTCTCTCACCAGCATCTCTCTTAAACATCTCCTCATTGACGAGTTTTTCTTTGTTAAATAAAAATAAGGCATTGTGTTAGTGTGTGTGGTGTGTGTGTGTGTGTGTGTGTGTGTGTGTGTGGTCCGGGTCGGACCCTCTTGTCCTGTGACTCGAATGTAAATATGGCACGCAGAAACTATTTTTCTACCAAAATGAATGATTGCCCCTTCAGCCTTGTACATAAAACCCCCTCTGCTTCTGACTTCCTGTGCCATGTCCAGATTTCCTGTGTGCATTATTCCACGCTGTGTATTGAAACGTTCGCGGTATCTGAGGAAACCGCAGACGACGGAAAACAAAGACGGACCGCTCACGTGAAGATAACACGTGACCCGGGACCGGGCCGGCATCTGTTTATCGCCTTCCTGACCCCGAGCTGTCACACACACACACACACACACACACACACGCTCATGGGCGTTTCTATATTTTTTCACTTTATACTTGTATAATATACATTTATAATACAAGTTCAGATGATGTGTATATGATTTCTTTCTATTATTTCCATAGCTTTTTATATCAGTGATAATATTTATTGCGATAGTTGTATTCGAGCCTAGTGTTAGTACACATCACTGACGGTTTACATTGATAATAGAGATACACCATCGTCAACATGTCAAGTTCTCTAGAGTTGAATTAACACCCGGCAGTGTGTACAGGGGTCCAGCTGGACACAAATAACCTCTGAAAGTGTTAATTCAGCACTGGGGCTCTCACTGCGTGTAACCGGTCCTGCATGAGTGCATGAGCACCCGAGTGATGCAGCAGGAACGCGGCTCATGACGGAACATCATGCAGAGTGGTCCACATGTGGTGAAAACACACTCATTACACACTCTTACACCAGTCTCAAAACACAGCGAGTGAAAATTTACTCGCGTTATGTCCACACGCCATATACACCTATCACACCTGCTCACCATGCGCTCATCGTCAAGCTGGGTTTTGAGACGTGGGAGGCTTTTCAGGTGGAAAAAAACATGCCACATAACATCAGGTGAATGACATCACAGAGATACGCGCTGTTCAGTCACAATGTGGCTTTTAGTGTGATTTCATTTGAAGTTAAATGTTAAACTCTTGTATTTTTATACTCATGTATAAAACTTTTGAGGTATAATTCAACAATTTTCTTTATTTTTTTTTGTAAGAAAAAAAAGTAATATTCAATAATAATAATAATAATAATAATAATAATAATAATAATAATAATAATATTTATAGTACAGAATCTCAATATAAATTGGATCAGATGATAATATTGTATCAGATGGTCACTAGTGATTCCCATCCACAATTTTTATTAATCTATCGTACTATTGTTGTTGTTTTTTCCTACTTCACACTGAAAAAAGGAAATAATATTAATAACAATAATAAAATAATAATTATTATTATTATTATTGATGTAACTTTTCATATAGTTAAAATGCCTTGAAAATATAAAACTCCTAGCTCAAAGTGGTTTATAATGTGAAAAACACACAAATTAAATGCAAAAGTAGTACAAAATAAAATACTAGAATAATACAAAGGTAATAGCAAATAATAAACAAACAACTACAGTATAATAAGTGAAATATAATAAGTGTAAAAAGAACTTCAAAGTACAGTAATTTAAATAATGTCGCAGTAAAATAATACAAGTAACTACTAAAGTAAAGAAAAATTATTTTGCTATGATTATTTTTAGTCATATTTTTTTTCATTTATTTTTAATTCATCTTCCTATTAAAATCCTCTCTTACACTGTAAACCCGAATAAGTTGGCAAAACATTGAGGTAATCAGTTACATAAAAATTTTTAAGTAATGATGTTTCCAATGGTAAGTGAACAGAACTATGAGTTTTTGAGTTTGTTGTACTCATTCATATTAATCGTTCTTTACTTGCATTACTGAGTAGCCCAACTCATACTATAATTTTTTTTTAGTTGTTTCAAGTTAAATAAATTGTTGTTGGCCTTTCGCCTGCTCCTGGCAATGTATCACCACAGCGGTTTGTCACAAGTTTTTACGCCAGATGCTCTTATGAACACAACCCTCCCATCTTTATCTGGCCTTGGGACAGACACTTCATCCAGTGGCTGGGAATCGAACCCGAGCCCTTTCACATGGCAGGCGGAACACCTCCCACTGAGCCACCAGTGCTCTGCTACAAATCAAATAAGTATTATTTGACAACTTTATGGTGCCCGGATTTGTAAAGATTATACTTACAGCATCATGTGAAGACAGACCGACCCACCGTCTTGATCAAAACAATTCAGTGTGGGCAGTTTACATGTGCATTGATGACGTCAGACACAAAATCGCTAGGCTGAAAGAGTTTATGTTGGTGGAACTTTAAGGAGACAGTTACTGTGGATTAAAATATCAAACTTGTTCAGCTAACTTGAAAAGTGTCATTTCTACAAACTCATAAATACCAAAAAGTTCTAAATACTCATCAAGGTCTATTAATCTGAACTAATTGTAATTGTTTAAGTTAACAGAACTCAATATGTTTAATTACTTTGAGCGTTAGGGTTTACAGTGTAGGCATATTATTATTATTATTATTATTATTATTATTATTATACCTAAAATAAGCATGACTCTCCGTGCCCTAAAGAGCAGCAGCAATCTGTGATATTTCGCAGGACGGGAGCGAGCCAAGCCTTTATTTACAGCAGGAGAAACCAGAAAACTTCTGCACGAGAGGAAACATTTAGTGCCCGCTGTCCCAGCCTGACCCGAGCCCGAAGCTCAGCTGTGTGCCGTGTTCGAGCCTTTCATATTCAAATTCCTCTCGTGGTTGCATTTACAGAGGCCATGAATAAATCACTAGCATCAGGGAATTTTCTCAAAGCATTGTTGTTCTTTTGGCGCTCCATATGCCTGGCGTAATGCTTGAGTTTAAATCGTACGCTGACTGGAATATGATTACGGGCTCATGAATAAAAGAGTCTTGTTTAAAGACCTCGGAGGAACCCGAGGGACGAGGACGAAAGCTTTTCCCCCGATCTTTGAGGCCCGTGTACGTTATCCGAACACAACTCTATACGAACTTATAGACAAAAGCATGAGACAATGCATATGGGCATGTGAGTCAAATAAAGTGTAGATCAGATCTAATTCTTTATATATAAACTGTACATTTATCATTTTTTGCTTTGTCCTTTTGTCACCTCGCGCACCCACATTTCATCTTTGACCTCAGGGGAAAACTTATTTACCACGGCGGTCCCCCCTATTCAAAAGCATGGGGTGTGCAAACTTTTGCACGCTGATGTTTATATAGGTTTTATTGTCGTGTTAAACGGAGGAGCGGCTCCTGGACGTTCAGGACGCAGTGTAAGTTATTACAGTCGAGGCTTTAGGGGAGCGCGGTACAAGTAAACCCCCTGATAGAAACCATGTGAGCGGCAGAACCGAGGCTTATTACTCTGTCACTGAAAAATGAAACATGTGCAGGAACGCAGGGGAAACCAGCGGTATTGTGAAGTCTCTTTACTGGCACGGAGCCCAGTTCTTCTTGTATACACAATGATTTCAGGCCCCTCTGTGTTTTTCTTTTGGTTGCCGATGCAGGGAATAGATTTATCCAGACGGACGATTTCCCTCACCGAACCCCTCTCACGCGACCTGGGGGAGGGGAACCGACTTCTGCAAGCACACCACCCGACCCCGCTCAACAGAACATAACCGCAGTTACCTCTTCAGTACCTCCGGAACAAAACTACCTACGTGCAGGAGTCATGTTCCCCTAAAACACACAGTAATACACTGAAGAAAGGCTAAGCGTTAGCATCTCAACCACACGCTACGGCTCTTTATAGCCTAAAACATTTTGGAATTTGAAAAAACTTTATCCAAAAAAATCCAAATGAAAAAAAAAACAAAACAAGGAACAAAGCAACAAAGAAAAATCCGCACAGAAATAAACGCTAAAGTCGGCATGCTGTGATGCAAACGTTACTTTTCTCACAGTCGCTAGCTGCTAGAGTTCAGTAGCAGATTAGCTAATGTTAGGTGCACGTATTACTGTACGGTACGTCACTCTAGTTTGCACATTTGCACACACACTTTATGTTGTCTATCACTGTTTTTTTCTCATAGTTCTTATATAGTTTTTAAAATTTATAATGTTAAGTTGTTCTGTCTTAGCTAATCAGCTCATTAGCTATCTCGGTTTGCTAGTTATTGTTGATAATTTGTGTTTTATGTGGCACCTTGGTCCAGGAGGATTGTTGTTTCGTGTCACTGTGTACTGAACTGTATATGGTTGAAATGACTATAAAACACTACTCGACTCGACTTGACTTGACGTGACCTGAAATCCGCTACGTACGACCATTCAAGCTACGAACTCTCGATGATACCAACATGCAATATCGCCTGTTCAGTCGCGGAGGTTAAGATCACATGTCACATTGTCAAGTGCGTGCAGCGTGTGTCCCAGGATGTCCAGAAGAAACAAAGACAAAAGAAAAAAAAACTATTAAATCAGTGTAATCAGGAGCTATGTCTACTAGCAACCTAGCTAACATTGACAGGCTGGGATCGACAAATCAGTCCAGCTGATTAATAAATAAAACTTACTTGCCTTATTGATTTTTCTTATCATCCTTTCCCCCTCAGTATTGAATGATTTTAATAGTTAATAAAGAAGGGTTTTTTTTTTTAAGATATTTTGCATTTAAAACCATAAGCAAGCCAACTATAACTAGTCATCTTTTTTCCTCCCGAAAATAGTTATGGAGTCGGCAGCATCAGTCAACCTGTGATTACAACTTAACACCCTACATATATTTGCGTGTGTGTGTGTGTGTGTGTGTGTGTGTGTGTGTGTGTGTGTGTGTGTGTGTGTGTGTGTGTGTGTGAAATTTCGGAGCAGATGGGGCCCTGTCTCTTGTGGAGTGACACCTCTCTGAGGCGTTTCCTCAGAACAGATGGGCCCTGAAGGATGCTGGGACGGTGCTAATCTGCACTACACAGTGTGTGGACAGTGCAACACCCACTACACACACTTATATATACACACAAGGACAAATGTACATCTCCAGGATCTTGAAATTTTCTGGGTAGAAATGGTGAAAGCAACGTCCAACTGATCTTTTATTGATAAAATTATCATGATCTGTCCGTTCATCATCTTGACGGCGTAGCTGAAGGTTTCCCCCTTTTTATTGAGACAAACAGGGGTTGGACAATGAAACTGAACCACTGGCTAATTTAGTGTTGGAGGTTTCATGGCTAAATTTGAGCAGCCTGGTGGCTGATCTTCATTGACTGCACATTCCACCAGTGTGAAGGTTTAATTATAAGAGTAATAGCACAGTTCCGCTTACAATATTGCAATGCACACAACATTATGGGTGACATATCAGAGTTCAAAAGAGGACAAATTGTTGGTGCGCGTCTCGCTGGCGCATCTGTGACCAAGACAGCAAGACTTTGTGATGTATCAAGAGCCACAGTATCCAGGGTAACGTCAGAATACCACCAAGAAGGACGAAGCACATCCAACAGGAGTAACTGTGGACGCAAGAGGAAGCCGTCTGAAAGGGATGTCCGGGTGCGAACCCGCATTGTATCAAAAAAACATAAAACCACAGCTGCCCGACTCACTGCAGAATTAAATGTGCACCTCAACTCTCCTGTTTCCACCAAAACCGTTCGTCAGGAGCTCCACAGGGTCGATGTACACGGCCGGGCTGCTATAGACAAACCTTTGGTCACCCGTATCAAAGCGAAACGTCTGTTTCAATGGTGCCAGCAGCGACAATCTTGTGCTGTGGCCAATGCGAAACATATATTGTTCTCTGATGAGTCGACCTTCACTGTCTTTCCCACATCTGCGAGAGTTAAGGTGTGGAGAAGCTCCAAAGAAGCGACTGTACCACCCAGACTGTTGCATGTCCAGAGTGAAGCATGGGGGCGGATCAGTGATGGTCTGGGCTGCGATATCATGGCATTCCCAAGGCCCAAGACTTGTGCTAGTTGGGCGCGTCACTGCCGAGGACTACCGAACCATTCTGGAGGACCGTGTGCACCCGATGGTTCAAACATTGTATCCTGAAGGCAGCGCCGTGTATCAGGATGATGATGCACCAATACACACAGCAAGACTAGTGACAGAGTGCTTTGAGTAACCTATAATCCATAATTTATCATATCAGCCTATAATTAATTTAAATGCATGTTTATCCATTTTAAATAACTGAACACAAAAACATATAAATCACAGATGAATCTTCAGGGTGTCTGAAACTTCAAGCATCAGTGAGAGTAAAACTACACGTTTAATCATGCATTTATTATTCATAACCTACTGTGTCATGTCTTTGTGGATTTTGCTTAACATATTTGATCAAGATCAAAGAAGTATTTGAATGACTCCTGAATGTCCCAACACCCTGTAACAGCTATCTATGTGTTGCTTATGTGAGAATTTAAACTATTTATGTGGAGCTGTTAAAGCTGGTAAATTACTAGTGACACTGATTATTTGTCTATAAACGCACATCGTCAAGTGTTTGTTTATGTTCCACCATCAGTTAGATTTTTAAAATCTATTTATAGTTATTTTTAGCGTTATAGAACTTACATGAAACTAGCCTGTTTCTGTCCTCACTTACATTATATTAGTGACATAGCAGTTCTCATGCATCTTATAGATGTTATAGGAGTTTTCTCTTGAGTTTAATTTGACAAAAACAACAAAACGTTGCAAAAATAATAATAATAATAATAAAAATAATAATAATAATAATAATAATAACTTGTTGTCATGTTACTAAGAAAACATGTGTAAAGTATCTGAAACAGTCAGACACAACTGATAGTCTAAGTTTAGTCTTGTTCGGTGTATAAAGTAAAGAAAGGAATGTTGCAATATTTCAGTACCATTAGTTTCATGTTTTTCTCCTTTTCCTTCTTAAGGCGCAGTCACGGTTACTCTCACTATCACATATTTTGCCTTTACATATAGACTCAGTTTTGTCACTGTCGGGCTGTTCTTTGAACAACTGCTACTATCTACACTGTTATCACTTCACCGCTCAAGAAACTGCAATTAACTTTATTTCACTTATTAGAGTGAAACTACTAAAAACTAAAACTAAAACTAATAGCTTTTGTTATATTAAATGTTGACATTATTTTTTTCCTAATGAACATTCCTAAGTCAGCTTAACATAAAAAGGTTCTTTATAATATGTTGAAATAAAATCCCTCCCCCCCCCAAAAAAATGGAGCACGAGGGAACAAAGTTTTCTTTTTCTTTTGTTGGTCCAAATTGCTGTATTTATATTTATTTCGTTTGTGTAACGACTAAAACAACACAAGAGCATGGACTTTCTCACGTGTGCACGATAAAGCCTAAACAGACTCACTATTATTCATAAACAAATAATAATAATAATAATAATAATAATAATATAGATAATAATAATAAGGAATGCACGTGCGTGATGATTCGGTTTCATAACGGTTTATTGTTGGAGAAATCTCAGGATCAGGTGAAGTATCTGTGCGTATGCAGCTCCACACACACACACACACACACACACAGAATAAACTGCATGGGATAAACGCACACAGTGCAGACGCGCATTATAATCACAAGTGTGTGCGTTTAACCCCAGAGATCAAAAGAAGAAAAAAAACATGGTTCTGTTTCTTCTATTTTTCTTCCTTTCTTTCTTTTTTAACAGTACTATTATTGTATGCGCATGCATGATTAGTAAATACTCACGCTTTTAGTGGATTGTGAATGACAGTCGCCATGGTGCCACAGTGTAACCCAATAAACTCAAATCTTAGACTTTTTTTTTAGGAACCGTATAAAAGAGAGAGAGAGAAACATAAAGAGAGAAACAGAGAGAGCGAGAAAAGGAAAGGAAAAAAAAACCTCAGAATCCAGCCAATAGAATATCAGGATTCGGGACGTGGGCGTGGCTTAGACAAGCTGTCAAACCCATTTGAATGTGTTACAATGTAATACATTTACACAAAAGGTTACATTTTTTCTTTATTTATTTGATGTAATGTCTCATTTCTAGCTATATAGTGTACGTATTTAGGATGAAAAAATATATATTCAATAGATTTTTCATAAATTGTAATATAGGATGTATTCAGGATTCAATAATTATCTAGCAGTTCAAAACATTTAATAATAATTTCAGCTTTAATTTAATGCAACGAATTCTATTCTATTAAACAGCAAATAAAATTTTGTATCTTGTAAAATGTAATTTTTTCATTTTAACTCGTTTTATTCTGATTCAGGACGTGGGCGTGGCTTAGACAAGACGCAAAAGGTTATTATTTTTTCTTTTTTCTTCATTTCTTTACTATAATGTCACAATTCCACCTAAATAATGCCATGTATACGTATTCGTGATAAACAGATATATATAGTGCATATATTTTTCTACATTTTTAAGATTAATATACAGTAATATTACATATAAAACATTTAAATAGATCTATATTTTTTCTATAATTGTAATCTATTTTTACCTTCATATTACACCTAAAATGATGTATTCGAGATTCAAGAATTCTCTAGCATTCAATTCCAACTTGAGTTTAAATGTAAATATTTAATTTAACATCAAATAAAATCTTGCAATCTTGTTAATGTAAAAATGTCTTTTTAATTTTAGTCATTACTCTGTTTTTTTTTTTTTTTTAGGTCCAATGTGACCGTCAGCACGAATAACCAATCATACTCCGAATTGATGCAGCATTTAAAAAAATTAACCTATCGACATCGAGTAGGCGGGAACTACAGAACGCGGAAACCAACGTCTACCTCTCATTCCAATCGGATAAGTAAAGCACTAGGTAGGCTGCAGGAGTGTACTTTTTGGTGCCCTAGGTAGTGACCGAGTGTGTGGGAGGAATTTAGGACGCAGCACTTGCTACAGGCGTTATCTCACGTGCGTGTTGAGGGCACAGTTTTACATTGTGTAGTTGTGTAAGTGCGTTTATTTTAGACGCAAAACGTCTAACATGTGTTTAATGCTGGTTTTTTTAAAGCGTTTTAACCAACTAGATAGTTTAACTTGGACATGAATAGCTTAGATAGCGTGTAGAGTTGTCGTTGCTAGGTGTTTAGCTAACTGTTAGCTAGTGAGTTGGCGGAGAGATGAAGAGAGGGAGGAGGAGCAGACGTCATCATCATCATCATCCTCAGCGTGATGGATCTCCAGCAGACACAACTGAGTAAATCACACACATCACTACACAGGTCTGATCTCCATGTGGTGATGACGTTTCACACATTTATCTGACGTGTGTGTGTGTGTGTGTGTGTGTGTGTGTGTGTGTGTGTGTGTGTGTGTGTGTGTGTGATGGTGTTTTGCAGATCATCAGACAGAAGTTCAGGATCAGAAACAGCTTCATCCTCCACATCCAGTGGTCCTGCGCCAGGTCATCTCTCTGCAACACACACACACACACACACACACACTCTCTCTCTCACGTGCTCTCTCACACACTCTCTCACACACTCTCTCATCCAGACTTGCCCTCTGTCACACTTGATCACACACCCCAACACTGTCTCACATGCCCTCACCCTCCCTCACACTGAACCTTGAAGACACGCTCACCACCAGTCGCTTATTATTTATAATTCCTGTTCAGTTTATTTATTATTATTATTTCCCTCCTCCTACTTCAGTGTTTCCCAATGTCATTTTTCTTATTTCTTCAGTTCATTCCTTCTTCTTCTTTTTTCTTCAGTTTATTTATTATTGTTTTTTTCTTCAGTTTGTCCCTTTTTCAGTTGATTACGTTTTTCAGATTTGTTAAGAGTTTGTCATCTTAATGAATATTTCATTTATTTATTTAATTTATCATATTTAATTAACCTTTTGTCTTCTTAATTTGTTTCTTCTTTCAGTTTATTTCTTTTTCTTCGTAATTAACCTTTTTCATGTTCTTTTTAATCTGTTTTCTTCATTTTCAGCTCCGTATTTATTATTATTTTTTTTAATAATAATATATTTTTTCCTTTCTCAGTTTATTATTTCTTCTTCTCCTTTGTAATTATTCTTTTCTCTTCTTCAGTAATATTTTTATGCCCTGGAGCTGTCAGTAACCCTGTGTCACATTCAGTGTTTTATTGATCATTTGCAGATCTCTCTCAAACACACACACACACACACTAAACACAGGGTGAAACCTTTAGTGTACAATATTACACAACACAAAGATAGACAAAATGTACACTACAAGTCAAAAGTCTGGACACCCCTTCTTACTCCATGGTCTTTCTTGATTTTATAATTTTTTTAATGCCGAATGCATCCAAAGTATACACTAATGTAATGTTTATACTGCGTGTGAAAGCAGACTGCTGTGAGTCTGACCCTCTCACACTGAGCACTTCTTCTCGTTCACGTCTACAGAGTTGCCGGGTTTTTACTTCGACCCTGAGAAGAACCGTTACTTCCGTCTGTTGCCCGGACACAATAACTGTAACCCTCTGACGAGGGAGCAGCTGGAGACGAAGGAGCGCGAGAGGAGGAGGACCGAGCTGCTGGCCGAGGACGAGTGTGTGAGGAAGGTGAGCGGCGGAGCGCTCTGAAGCGGCGTCTGCTTTATACTCGGGTGAGAGCGTGTGAAGCTGAAACGTGTGTGTGTGTGTGTGTTTGTGTGTGTGTTTTTGTGTGTGTGTGTGTGTGTGGTCGTGTGCAGAAAGCTCCACGACTCGGACTGAACTCCACGCTACTGCTGCAGAGGAGACGCCTGGGAGAGCTGCGCCCGCGATCCTACTGCAGGTACACTGTCTGGGCCCAGCTCTACACACACACACACACTTGAGACTCGCTTGTTATTTTTATTATTAATATGCTTTAAATATATTTTACTATATGTCGAGTAAGTGATTTTTTTGGTATGTATTTATATTTTGGTATGGTATGTATTTCTATATTTTATTAAAATTTTATTTGTATTTTGTATGTTAATTGTATTTTTATTTTAGTTAGTTTTATTTTATTTATATAATTTTATTTATTGCTTCTGTTAAAAAAAAAAAAAGAGAGAGAGAGAGAAAACTGATTTCACACGTTTCACTCTTAATCCCACATCCCATAATCCCAAATCGAATCGATTCGTGTTACTGCACGGTGTCTGTGATGCTCGCAGTGTCTCACCCGAACAGTTGACCTGAGTTCAGACGACACAATAAAACTTTATTTAAATCTTCAGGAGTCACTAAAGAGATCGTATACAAATTATAGTAATAATTCTGACACGCATTGTTTATTTCCAAACACGCCAAAGCAGAATGATTGTACTTACGTTTTTACTCTTCTTAATTTTATTTCTTATCTTTTTTTTCTTCAGTTGTTGTTTTTTTATACTTTATTTCTTTTTTTATCTTTTCCCTTTACTTTTTTTGTTTTATTTTTTCTTCACTTTATTTCCTTTCCCCCACTTTTTTAGTTTTCTTCTTTTCTTTTCTCCTTCACTTTTTCTTTTCTTTTTTTCTTCACTTTACTTCTTTCTTTTCTTAACTTTATTATTTTCTTTACTTTATTTGTTCCCTAATTTTATCCCTTGGTTTTCCCTTTAAGTTTATTTCTTCTTTAGTTCTTTGAGCTTATTATTCATTTCTATTAATTAATATTTCTTTGTTAATTACCTTAATTGCACTTAATCAGAAACAGCAAAGCAGAACATTTATACTTGGAAAGTACAGATAGTGAAAGTAAACAAACCTGCGATCCAATAATAAATCCCAAAGCGATGTCCTTTACACAGTGATTGCACGGACCCTTAATGATTTCCTTAAATATTAACTGACTGATAATGGCAGGTGTGTGTGTGTGTGTGTGTGTGTGTGTGTGTGTGTGTGTGTGTGTGTGTGTGTGTGTTATAGTGTGTTCAGTGTAACCGAATGTGGTGGTGGTTAGTTTTCTTTTCCGGAGTGAATGTATTAGGGTTGAATGTTTGGAACATTTATAAATCGCAGGTTTGATCTTCAACACTAAGCTTCATAAAGTGTAATAAAATGATTTGGTTTCTTTATCAGCCTTATACACTATGTATGTGTGGGTTTTTTTTTTTGTTGTTGTTTTATTAAACCTCACACTGATTGCTTCATCAGGCTGCTCCATGAGGTGAAGGTGAGCGAGATGAAGCGGCACAAGCTGGAGATCCAGAGCGCCGACTCAGGCAGCCCGAACACGGATAACTTCCGCCTCATTGTGGTGAGTTCCTGCCTCTTCTCCTGCCTCCGCTCCTCACCTTTACGCTTAAGTCAAGCTCATTGTGAAACCTTTTCCCACATGTGGCGTTTAAGCAGCACTGCGCATTATAACCCGTGTCCCGTTCCTCCGCAGGCGGACTCGGCGTGCGAGCGCGTCTTCACGGTGAACGACGTGTCCCACGGCGGCTGCAAGTACGGCATCATGAACTTCAGCGGCCGCAGGAACGGATCTCTGTCTGTGGAGATGTGTGACAACCTGTACTTCACTAACCGCAAGGTGAACAGGCTGGGACTCGACTCTCTCTCTCACACACACACACACACTGCTGATTCTGAGTCAATGACGATGTTAACGCCGCTCTGTATTTCAGGTGAACTCCGTGTGCTGGGCGTCGGTCACTCACTCAGACTCTCACGTCCTGTATCCTTTCTGCTCCGCCTCTAATGAGCTCTCGCGTGTTCCCGCGCCTCTCGCTGACAGATCAGGCTTGTTTTTCTGACCGGCGTCCTCAGATTGTGCTTGGTGGGAATATCGCAGACCCCAGGGTGTGTCAGTTTACTGCCTGCGTCGCTCTTCAGTAACTCCAACCCCGGTAAGACTTGTGTACTGATATTAAACATTAATTTGTAGTTAATATTTAATATATACAAAAAGTCAGTTGTATTATTGAAGTTGTTGAATAATGAAGTGTTGTGTACTGCACTACTTCGTGTTGTGGTGTGTCATCAGACCAGCCTGGGATGCTGTGCAGCTTTAAGATCTCTACAGCGTGGTCGTGTGCGTGGTGCCTGAACCCGCAGGCCGACAAAACCTTCAGTACCGGTAAGTGCGTGTTGCGCTGTCTCGTGCGTGTTCCCATGCCGCGCTTTGTGCGTCGCTCAGCCGCTTTCCCGCTCGTCTTTCAGGTCTTTCCCGGAGCGTCATCGTGACCGATGCGGTGACGGGCCGGCGGCAGATCTACAGCACAGGAAGTGACGTTCTGACCCAGCAGTTTGCTCTCAGGGTGAGTGCAAGTGTGTTGACTTTTATCCCGAACGTGTCAACGTTTTAATCTGAATTTTATGTCACAATTTTCAAACGCCACGCCTCTTGTGTCCAAGGCGCCGGTCCTGTTTAACGGCTGCCGCTCGGGCGAGATCTTCAGCATCGACCTGAGGCAGCGGGGCCGCGGACGGGACCACAGCTGGAAGTCGTCCCGCTTCCACCAGGACTCGGCGGTCACCTCAGTACGCCTCCTGCAGGACGAGAACTACCTGGTCGCCTCGGACATGATCGGAAAGGTCTCTCTCTCTCTCTCTCTTGACCCTAATCTGACTGCGACGCTGCACTGATTGCTGTTTAACCGCCGCCTCGTTCTCTCCTGTACAGATCAAGCTGTGGGACGTCCGCACGAAACGGGCGGTGCAGCAGTATGAAGGGCACCACAACGAGTACGCCTACCTGCCCCTTCACCTGTGTGAGCAAGAGGGGCTGCTGCTCGCAGGTACGCCACCGACACTGTGAATAATCCGTCGCTACGTAAACGATAACGCATCAGAACTAATCAACACGAGGTCTGTAATATAGCGTGGCGTTATTCTTGTTGTTTGTTGTTGTTTGCAGTGGGTCAGGACTGCTACACCCGTCTGTGGAGTCTCCGAGACGGCCATCTCCTCAGGACCATCCCTTCACCTCACCCTGCAGGAAAGGACTCCGTCCCCAACGTGGTGTTCTCCTCGCAGCTGGGGGGGCGCAGAGGACTGCCCGGCCTCCTGATGGCCGTCTGCCACGACCTCTATTACTACCCGTACGGAGACTTTCAGGACGGGACGACACCCGAGGCGCAGGTCTGAGCTGAGCCGCTCCTGCAGTCATGAAGCTACAGGCTGGTTTCCAGTGTGTCGTCTGGTGTCATGTGACTTTCAGGTGAACTTCAGGTCCATTTTAAACCCTAATGATTCAAGGATCAGGAGTGATCTTTCAGAAGAAAAGAAAAATAATAATAATCACACTACCAGTCAAAAGTTTGTACACCCCATTCTTTAAACTCCATTGTCTTCCCCGATTTTTAATTTCTTTCTTCACTGTAAAACAATATCGAAGACGTTTATCCAAAATACACATTTTGACACATAGATCCTCTGAACACATGATCTATAGATGCGTCTGCTACTTCTGCTCTGTAAATCCTTCATAACGGCTCTAATCCGAGGTGATTTCTGAGGTAAGTTTTGGTCTCGCGTTCCTGGGAAGGTCTTCATGAGAGACCGTTTCATCATGGAGCTGGATGGGTTTTACAAACGCACTCGACACAACACTGTTCTTGTAAGAACTGTTCCAGAACAGCCGACCTTCAGGTCTTAGAAAAACAACCGACTGTAGTTGTTAGTAAAAAATCAGTTGACGCCATCTGTGCTATTTCATAGTTTTGAGCAAATCCAGGTTTTGTTCTAGAATATAGAAACTAAATCCAAACCTGAATGGAATTATTTCCTAGAGGAATCCAAACACCAGGAACACGTGAAGGGAAAATAGATTATGTAGAAAGAAAACCATACACTTTCCAGGCACCTACTAGCAATAAACAATGCAAAAATTTGATTCGTGATTCTTTTGTGTGGCAATTTGTGTATAGAATTGTAACAAAATCATAAATATATATATATAGATATGTGTGTGTGTGTGTGTGTGTTGGTTTAGGAGTTTTCCCTCTTCTAACACAAACACATTTTAACTCATGAACTGATTATTCGAATAAGGTGTGTTCGAGAAAGAAGAATAGAGAACCCTCTATGAAGCAGTGTTGCATTGAATAAACAAACATCTAATTGATTCTACAGTTTAAAAGTCTCTCATTTAAAAATACAGTATATAATTCATAATGATGCTGAATTAGGTTAGAGCTGCAGCTCCATCTGCTGGAAGATGAGCGCCGGTGCACTTGCTCGGCAGTTTCTCGATCATCCAGGTGTCGTTAGAGCGGCTGAGAAACTCACACACACGGACAAGCGCTATCAAAAGTATCCATGTTTAATTTACTCAGCATACAAGGTGAATAAAACATGACAGTTTTGAATCGAGTCTGGGTCACGGTCAGTCAGCCCGATCCCAAGTACATCTTAAATAAAACAAGCTCAGTTACAGATAAGCCTTGTGTTTTGTATAATTTTTTTTGCTTTTTTCCCAACATTTTCATTAACCCGTACCAGGGGCTAACAGCTACTGAGTGAGATGTGAATATGATGATGTGTAGCCAAAAGCAGATGAGCTCACGCCATGCCATGTCTTCGAGCTAAAGCTAAAATTGAATGATTTTCAACTTTGAAATTTTTTTATATATTTTTTTTTCCATTCGCAGACAAAAAAAAAAAAAAAAAAAAAACCCAGGTGAGTTGGTTTAGGGATGCTGACGGGTTGTGGCAGTGTGAGTAAGTTTTTTTTTTTTTTTTAGTTTATTTAAAATCTTCAAGTATGAGCGTTTATCTAAAATGCGCCAACAGGGGGCGATCAACTCATAAGACAGCTAGCTGTACGAGTGAGCTTTTAGTTGAGGGAGGCTGTTTTCTATGGAGCCCCTTAAGGGATTTAATTTTCTTTTAAATCTGAGGGGGAAAAAAAAACAACAAACAAAAAAAAAAAACGGCATGGCACATGAGTGGAAAAGATTTATTTTAAAAAAGAGAGAGACATGGGATGCAAAAAAAGGGACCCCAGTAAAGTTGACTCTTTAGTTCATCAGGTGGCAGTAATGCCAAACTTGATCCTTGACCTGGAAGGGGAGAGTCGCCAAACCAGTTCAGTGAGTGTCAGTAATGCACCTAAAAGCTGGCTGCCAACCGCTACAAAAATAAAGGAAGAAAAAGCAAACGGGCAAGATAATACTTGGATTAGAGTTACACGTGGTTGACAAACAGGCATGGAGAGAACTACCGACTTTTACTTTCAGTTTGGCCTAAAATATAGACATTCATTTTTGGCACTAAAAGACTGATTGGAAGTATGAGTCACATGGTCTCGAATTTCATTTTTTCCTCCTATGGCCCTTTCTTCTTCTTTTTTTCTTTTGCATCCCATGTCCTATTTATTTATTTATTTATTTATTTATTTATTTATATTATTTTTTTCCTTCAACTGATTTATTTCCCCCTCACTCATGTCCCTTTAGGGGCTCAGTATTTCTTCTGCTTCGTCTGTGGATCGCACAGTCTGATGACGAGTGATAGATTACGCCTAACAGGGCGATTTCCTTTAACAGCAGCTCTCTTGTCATAATAAACTCTGACCTGGACAAGAATCTTGTACAACGTGATGATAAATAAAAGCAAACACTGAAATAACGCGGATTAAAACCGGGTTTTCAGAATCACTGCGCAGGATGACGTCCTGAGGAATACAACGAGGAGTTCACGCCATTGTCCAAAAGATACAATTACAGTCTCGCACGATCATCACTTCAGTAGTGACATGAAAAAAAATGTGCCAAAACTTTCTCACAAGTCTTGAACGGCCCAGGAACATGAATATGAACAAGTAAAGCATGCAGTCACTACGTCTCGCTGTGTCTTAAATTAAAATGCACAACCACTCAGTCTTGGTTTTTTTTTGTGAGAGAGGCTTTGCACGCGTTCCACAGGTCACTACTGAAAGTGATGGAGTGTATTCGCTGCTCTGTGTGAAGAAGGTAGTGGTTGTGTGTTAAAGAAAAAAATTCAAATGCCCATGTTAAACTTATAATAATAGTGTATAATCTCCTCTGTAACAGGGAAATCATTTTAACTCGAACGGACTTAATGTGACGAAGGATATGAATAATAATAATAAACAAATAATAGAAAAAAGGTTTCTCCTTGTGGGGGGAAGACGTTAAGAAGCAGAACGAGCGACTAAGCGGCGTCCTAAGACCTGCCCTGCGAGTGTCCCGCCCATCGTTACAGTACAAAGATTCCCTGGATTCATGCAGACTGTAACGGTGGATGTGATGCAGATATGATTATGTATGTATTAGGGATCATATAACGGATTGTCAAAATAACATTCTCCCATGAGACAAAAAAAAAAAAAAATTAAGCTGCAAATTAAACACGATACTTGAGTCTCAGTTTGACCGGAGAGGTGCTGACGGGCGCACGCGTCTTCTCTCCTGACGCGGCTCGGACCCGGTCCGCGGTGTCGGAAATCCGGTCCTGCTAAAGGTCTCCGGGTTTCTGGTTGCACGCGAGACACACTCGTACGGGATGATCCCAGCCGCGAGACGGGACGGCGCGCCGGTCGGGTGAGCAGCCGTCACACACGCCCTGTCCGCAGGCCCGGCAGTGATGGATGGAGAGACGGGCGCTAAACTCGCGCTGGCACTGAGAGCAGCAACGGATGTCCTGGTCGGGAACCCAGTACGCCGGCCGCGCTGCGTCTTTAACCAGTCCTGGTGGGGGAGATGGAATCGGAACGTACAGCATGAGTGGGGTTAATGCGATAGACAGTGTAAACGGAGCACTTATTCGAAAGCGTGTCATATATACAGAACGTACACGTGTCTGTGCATCTGTCCATACAGTCATGCAAGAAGTAAAGACACATGCTTAGTTGTATGATAAAAAGTATGAACTAAATTTGGAATACTTTTGAACGAGTAATCTTTTACTAATAATATATTACTAATACTTTGGTGACTTTTGCTTAGCAGCTGTTAGGTTACCAGCAACTGGAATGACGTTGTTCTGAACAGATCTTAAAACAGCATGATGTCGTCTTTCAGAAGCCTTCACTCATGATGTCGTGACTTGAATTTTAGTTGAACTATAATCCTTTTAACCGTACCAAAAGTGATTTTAACATTCTTATCTATTCGTCTGTAGGACAGTCCACTTCTAGGAATTGTCATTTCTCGTCATGCTTAAAGATGGGAGGAAAAAAAAAAAGAAAGTAAACAAACAGTAGTCATAATATAACAAATAATTCTGCGGCATACATTTGATCATAAAACTATGGGGGGGGGGGGTGTATTTAGTTCTTGCATGTCTCTGTACACTATATTAAAGCTGATAATTGAAAAATAAAAGCTCACTGTGATTTAATTTGAGAGTGGACATATTTTCTTGTGTAGTCAGAGAAAACAACAGCTTTTATAGTTAATCATGTCATTTCTCAGACATGTTGCAAGCCATCTGGACTTACAGACCTGCGCTAGAGCATGTCTGAGGGTGTGCAAACTTTTACACTTGCTAATACGTTGCTGTAATATTTGTTTTAAAAAAAAGAGAGAGAGAGAATTGTGTATTAAATGAAAACTGAATTCTGCTCATTAAAATACAAGAACTTTTAATAAAAACTAAAATAATACACTAGGCTGAGAGTGGTTTTGTTTAATTAATATAATTAAGCTCTTCTCATGCCAGAGTGAACAACTCAGTGGACATCGAAATATAGTATATTGGTACAGGTCGTCCCCGACATACGGACAAGTTCCGTTCCTGGAGCACGTTCGTAAGTCGGATTTGTTCTTAAGTCCCATAAAGTGGGTCTCATACGCCTTTAACAAAAATATACAATGTAAATCAGACCAATCCACTTGATTAATCTCTGTCCCCTTTCCCCACACTGCCAACATGTGGCCAAAAACCATAACCGCGCCTAAGGAAATGAATCTCACTCGTCAATTGTAGCAGTGTCGACTCTGCGACTTTAAATCGTGAGGGGAATCCCGGACGCCATTGTGTCTCAGAGTTCACACTCTGATACAGTGGAAAACCGCTCTGTTTTGTTGAGCTACTTTTGTGATTTGTTCGTATCTGTGGAAATTCGTAACTCGGATATATACGTGAGTCGGGGACGACCTGTATATGTATAACAACCTCCAGTTAGAGTTACGCACTCCGAGCTGTGCTGTTTCATCCGTGTTAATATGTTTGATTGATTAGTTCATTAGTTCGAGCGCGATTCAGCCACTAATCCTCTATTACTGGTTCATCGTGCTGTAACCATGTGACGATGGGGTATTTAAGTGTCGAGAGTGCAACGACACGCACCCAGAGGGATGTCTATGGCAGTGACCACGGCTCCTAAAGTGTTCTGTACGGCCTCTCCCACTTTCCTGGCGATCAGCGTCCCGCTCTCCTCCTCCTCCAAAGCAGCGTCCAAAAGCTCTGTTAACATTTACAGGCAGACGGAATGAAGAATCGAGTGAGAATTTTTAATACCGCATTTAACAACTGAATTGAGATCTATTTTCAATAATGAACAAATATAATCTTTTATCACAATATGTAGGTTTGCTGAAACAAAGGCCTCTAATTTCTAAACTGTTACAAAGTTCTTTAAAAAGTCTTGAATTAAAGCTAAAAGTTGACACTTCTATCAAAGGTAAAAAGATAAAGACACCAAGACGGTGGTGTGTTCTTGTCCAAACACTTCTAGACCTGCCTGTATGCGAGTCCATATTCTCACCCTCTGGGATTCCTCGGTTTTGGAAGCAGGCGTCACACACCCTGACGGGGGCCAGACCCCATCCCCTCTCAGGTACGGGTCTGCTCTTAGACGAGCAGGCGTCACAGAAGCCTTCTCCGCACGCCCGGCAGTGGTGCTTCGTATCGCTATCGTTAAAGACCTCGCCGCACTTGGAGCAGTTCTGCGGAGACATTTTCACCACAAGTTCATATGATCAGCACCATGTGACACAAAGATATAATCCATGTCTGCGTCTTAACCTGAACTAACCATTTACGGAAAGGCATGGTGTATATTAGAATGTCTCGTGTCTAGACCAGGGTCTTTCCTCCATTTAATTAGCTAGAGGAGTTTTATGAGGTAGTATCAAAAAGTTTCAAGACTAGTTTTGTAACACACCAACAGGTGACCTTCAACGAGCTCAACCCCTGAAAACGTCAAAACAAATTGGCAACGTGTGCATGATGATCGTCTGAGAACTTCGGCACCTACCCTACTCGCCAGTTAACAATAAAATATTAATAAGTACGTAATAAAGTACTTTATTGTAGACAGAGCTAATCTTCAAACTGTTTCATGCCACCTCCTATTAGCACTCGACTCATCAATTTGATGATGTTAATGATGTCATGAATTATTCCACAATATGTTGTTCATTTGCATTTGATACTCACTAAAGACATTTGTGCTTGAGATCAAAGCGAAACGAGAATTTCATCAGCACTGGACAACCAGTTTCATGTCTGGTTCTGGTTTAAGTACACCAGTGGTTTCATTCTGCTCTACTAGAGAAGATCAGACTTGCTTTTCTCCCACAGACAGCTCTCTGGTCTTCATGTTGGTTTATCCTTTTTAACAATAAAATGCAGAAACGCAGTGCTCAGACCAAGAGTGGACTTTTAAAACTACTAATTGTTCAATCGATCAGTTTAACAGGGTCACATGGTACATCTATCAGGGCTGTGTTCCAATATTTTTGATCATTTCTTTCATAGGTAGTTTTAAACAAAATGCGCTATAAAATGTGATATAAATCATTTTCATCTCAACCCCAAATACCTTCACTGTACAGCAAAATCAAAAGAACTGATGTTTGCTTTTCCATTACACCCTCTTGAAAAAACAAAAACTGGAAATGCAGTAGCTTTAAGGCTAAAACTATGCAAAATAAAATACAAAAAAAAAAGATTTTTGTAGACATCTACCTAAATAATATTAACAGCAGTTCTTTCACAGTTAGTTTGTGAGCAAAGCTTTAAATTATGTTTTGTGACACAACGTTTGTCACATTGCCCACCCCTGGTTGTGCAAATCTACTGGTCCTCACAACTGGATATTACAATTATCTATCTATCTATCTATCTATCTATCTATCTATCTATCTATCTATCAGTCCTAATTAGAGCTCATTTTTTAAACAATCTGGTAGTTTAGGAAGCCCTGCTCTGAACACTTACCAGTATGAGCGAGTTGGGTTTCCAGTAAGCCGGGGCGATCTGGTCGGTGAGCCAGGAAGTGACGGCTTTTGCGGGCTTGACGCTCAGCTCGGACACTGACTGAGCCATGTAGTTCACTCCGTCTAGCAGCCTCTGTGCAGCGTTGTTGTTGTCCTTCGAGAACCCGTTCGACTGCAGTAGGGAGAAAAAAAAATCATCAGGTTGGTAAGCAGGAGGGTTTGAAGTATCCTTAAAATTATGCAAAAACATTCTCACCCCTGGCCAAACGTGGTGTATTTCAGTACGGACCACGGTGTCGACCGGGTCCTGGTTCCCATACCAGTACTGCCTGCTTCTGTAGATCACTGAACAGTTTGGACACTCAATCACATACCTGCAAAGACGAGCATTAAAATTCCCACTTCAGCCCTGACACATCATCATCATGATCATCCAGCGCCACACTGTTTAAGCTCAGGACTCACTCACCCAGACCAGGCATAAATGGCCAGACCGAACCAGGGCGAGTCTGAGGACGCTGTGGTCTTAGGAACCACGATCACCTCCTTACCGCTCTCATAGCATGCCTACAAGGTGAAACAAACACACTGGACATCAGTGAGCACCTGAGCAGAGGGGACACGCTGTTAGAGGACGGAGCTGGACGTACCTTGCAGGTGTAGATGCGGTTGTCGTACTGGGCGGAGTAGCGGCAGCGGTGCTTGGCCTCGTGACTCACGCCCTCCCGCAGGTGGTTCATGCTGTTTTTGCAGCCCGAGCTGAAAACCAGACCACAGCAGTGATTAGTCTAGAGGTACAGGAGTCCAGAGAAGGGTTTAGTCTGGAGGTACAGAAGGCCAGAGTGGGGTTTAGTCTGGAGGTACAGAGATGGACAGAGTGGGGTTTAGTCTGGAGGTACAGAAGGTTGGAGTGGGGTTTAGTCTAGAGGTAAAGAAGGTTTAGTGGGGTTTAGTCTGGAGGTACAGAGATGGACAGAGTGGGGTTTAGTCTGGAGGTACAGAAGGTTGGAGTGGGGTTTAGTCTAGAGGTAAAGAAGGTTAGAGTGGGGTTTTGTCTGGAGGTACAGAAGGCCAGAGTGGGGTTTAGTCTGGAGGTACAGAAGGTTGGAGTGGGGTTTAGTCTAGAGGTAAAGAAGGTTAGAGTGGGGTTTTGTCTGGAGGTACAGAAGGCCAGAGTGGGGTTTAGTCTGGAGGTACAGAAGGTTGGAGTGGGGTTTAGTCTAGAGGTAAAGAAGGTTAGAGTGGGGTTTTGTCTGGAGGTACAGAAGGCCAGAGTGGGGTTTAGTCTGGAGGTACAGAAGGTTGGAGTGGGGTTTAGTCTAGAGGTAAAGAAGGTTAGAGTGGGGTTTTGTCTGGAGGTACAGAAGGCCAGAGTGGGGTTTAGTCTGGAGGTACAGAAGGTTGGAGTGGGGTTTAGTCTAGAGGTAAAGAAGGTTAGAGTGGGGTTTTGTCTGGAGGTACAGAAGGCCAGAGTGGGGTTTAGTCTGGAGGTACAGAAGGTTGGAGTGGGGTTTAGTCTAGAGGTAAAGAAGGTTAGAGTGGGGTTTTGTCTGGAGGTACAGAAGGCCAGAGTGGGGTTTAGTCTGGAGGTACAGAAGGCCAGAGTGGGGTTTAGTCTGGAGGTACAGAAGGCTAGAATGGGTTTTAGTCAAGAGGTACAGAAGGCGAGAGTGGGGTTTAGTCTGGAGGTACAGAAGGCCAGAGTGGGGTTTAGTCTGGAGGTACAGAAGGCCAGAGTGGGGTTTAGTCTGGAGGTACAGAAGGCCAGAGTGGGGTTTAGTCTGGAGGTACAGAAGGCCAGAGTGGGGTTTAGTCTGGAGGTACAGAAGGCCAGAGTGGGGTTTAGTCTGGAGGTACAGAAGGCCAGAGTGGGGTTTAGTCTGGAGGTACAGAAGGTTGGAGTGGGGTTTAGTCTAGAGGTAAAGAAGGTTAGAGTGGGGTTTTGTCTGGAGGTACAGAAGGCCAGAGTGGGGTTTAGTCTGGAGGTACAGAAGG
>JAAGKR010006924.1:0-30000 GCA_011419295.1 Clarias macrocephalus
TTTTATTTTCCCCCAGTTGTTCAGTGTGGGATATACTTTCCACTCAGCTTTTAAAAGCATAATGTGATTTTGAGGTCACCGTCCAGTGGCATTATATACAATATGTGCTTTCTAAAATTTCCAGATTAAGTTATATTTATATTATACTTGTTTATATTTCTATTTACTGCTTCATTTATAATTTTTTGAATATTTCTCACTATGGAAATCACGTATACATTATTGTCTACAGTAAAAGTGCACATGACGAATACTAAAGCTCTTCCAACAAGTTTAGCATGCTTAGTTGGCTAAAATATTTATAATTTAATTTCTTTCTTGTTATATTTTCTCATTAGTTTATTAGAAATGTGATGCTGCTACAACACTAAATTACTACTGCAAGTACAATCTGATATCTGTAAAGAAAGTGAAGAAATTCCAATAAGGTATTGTGTAAACTTTGAAGATTTTCTTATTGCAGTAAAACAGTAAAAGGATGATGATTGATGGATGATTTAAATAGTGTAAGTTTCCCTTTAATTAACCAAAAACTCTCCATCTAGCAACCTAAAGTGTACTTCACTTCAAGGATATAAAGTATGCTAAATCATGGGGAAACCATTAACTCTCAACCATCCAAAGAATTACTAGTACTATATTAAATATCCCAAATTTAATTTATTTCCTTAACAAGTAAACCAAGGTCTCAGATGTGTTTGAAAGTATTTTTTTTCATACCACAATCTGCCTCAGTTTCACTCTTCATTCGAACTCAGCATTTCTGTTTTTATGTAAAAGAGCTACTGCTGCTGTCCTGCCCAGGAACAGCAGAACTGAGCAACGAGGTGGGGGGAGGGGGGAGGGGGGGGAGAGGGGCACTTCTTATATGAAGTCACATTAGGAGGGAAATCTAATTGGCTTGTTTAAGCCCCGGCCAATATAAAAATGGAAAAAGGATCAAAAGTAGGGGGTATTTTTACTTCCATACACATACACTGGAGTGTGTTTACACCAAAAAGTGACATGTGAATAAGGCAACAATATACGTGGGACCATCTTGCAGTTTGAGGTCTTCTAAAGTTTCAGTGCACCTGCTCCAACTCATGATGGGATTGATACCAGATCAGATATCAAATTGATCAAGTTTTATGTTTCTAGTGGAACACTCACACTTGCGGAGCAAACAGACTATAAGTTCTATAGTGCAGTGTTTCTGGAGGCTGTATAATGTGTTTATGAAATGATTCCTGTGGAGAGGTAGTGTGTTAAATTGCAAAATCCTTAGTCTGAGGCAGAGACCTAGATCTACTCAGTAGACGAAACACACACACACACACACACACACACACACACACACACACACACACACACACACACACACACACACACACACAGCTAGGCCTATAATTCATCTATATAGTCTTATAGTTACCCATGATAGCAAGATTAATTAGGGGTTTTAGTCATTATGAGTTTGGCACGGTTGTGGGCTGGGGAAGACAGAGTGACCCGTCTCCATCCAACCCCCCTCTCTCTTTCTATGGCAGCAGGACTGGGGAGATGTATGTATGAGGAGCATTCATACAATAATTAATGGACTCCTGTAGATCACTGCCAGACATCTTTCCATGCCGTTGCACACTCTTACACTCCCCTCAGCCAATTACGCGAACTGCATCTTTACCACAACTGTATTATATATTATGCACATACTTTTTCCTCTGCAGTGACTATTCATGGGTTTTATAGTACAGATTGGTGGGAATCTCTTTTTATAGGTATAGATCATTTTCGACCCTTCACTAGTGCGAATGTCAGAGGAAACGTCACTGCTTCAGCTTCCTGGGCTCTCTGTTTCTCTCTCTCTCTCTCTCTCTCTCTCTCTCTCTCTCTCTCTCTCTCTCTCTCCATTTCTCTCTCTTTCACTTTCTTTCTCCAGAAAACCATTTTCCAACTATTTACATTAATTCCCACAGAGAAGCCCCAGGGTCTTAGGTTCAGTTGTCAATGAGAATCTCAGAGCCGTACTAGAGCTCAGCTACTTCTTTATGTTTGCAATAAAGTGTACACCAGTACAGCATTTACAACTCAAAAGCTAGAAAAGAAAGAACAAAAAGAAGTCTACATGCTTGGTAGTAAACATGTCTCTGTACCTAATATACTATAGCATTACAAATGTATGTCCAGACCTCATGTACTCCATAAAGACAACATATATTATATTTACAACGAACAGATTTTAAAATGACGTCTCTTGCCGTTTCTTCTGACCGTTTCCATACTTGTGTACATTAAAGTGATGAGCACATGAAACCAGACACTAAAAAGTAGCCCATGATCAAAGCATACGCAATTGATGACCAGAGACTTTCCTGTAATCATAAATAATCACACATCCGACCAAATAGATCCACGCCGACTGTTTCAATGCACATCTGGTCATGTGCGTGTTGTGAAATATGCAACAGCTGGCCCGAATCAGACTGCTCCATCCAGAAAAGAGTGAAAATTCAACATGGTACATCTTCCACATGTACTGTGAACATCATGAAGAAAGTCCCTCAATATTTCACTACTGCGACCAGAAAAACACAATTAATGAAAGATGCAGAAGCAAGAAAGTCAACAAGGCCAGATCAAATGCAGAGCGTTCACGAGACCATGAATAATGTGTGAAGTGTGGTGTGAGTGATGGGATGGTGCTATGAGAGACTGGGCATGAGGACTTGGAAGCCTGGCACCAACGCATTATTACCACCAGGCCTGGTGGAGCTGCCAAAGTGTTGTGCGGATCACAGTTTAGGAAGGTGTGTGTGTGTGTGGGGTGGGTCTGCTACAAATCTTTGGTGTACTATTAGATCTTTTCCTTGTGCTTCGTAGCCTGAGACAAGACTATACATAATTAATATGACTAATTAATGGGTATTTGTGTAAACAAGAAGCGGTTAAATTAAATACAATGATCTAACATTTTAATGCAACCCAATCACTTACTGTTAGATACACCCTGCATTCATGTAATTATCTAATCTGCCAATCTTAGACTTAAGGCACAAGTCGGGGTACTTAGGGTACACCCTGGACAGGGTGCCAATCCATCGCAGGGCACACACTCATACACACTCATTCACTCACTACGGCCGATTTAGGAATGCCAATTAACCTAACTTACATGTCTTTGAACTATGGGAGGAAACCGGAGTACTCGGAGGAAATCCACCAAGCATAGGGAGAACATGCAAACCACATGCACAAGGCAACAGTGCTAACTGCACTACACCACCGTGCCGCCCAGTCAGTATCTGTTTTTTTTTCTTCTTCATTTAGTCAAACATCAAGGGGTCAGTAATATATTCTTACAATTACAATCATCTTATATTGGCAAATACAGTATGGTGATCAGAATCTCTTTAAACAGACACATATTAACACATACATAATGCACAGTGTAGGGGAAGCTACAGTATGTTACTAAGCTAAGTTGCATACAAATGTAAATGAAGGAAACAATCAGGATCATGTGTACTGTAGGCACACAAAAAGTTTATGTATAAAGATTTTTAATTTAAAAGTAACTTGAGCTGATTATGTGCACAAAGGAAATGATGGTGTAGAGTTTTGCCACCAAGGAATTGGAAAGGATACATTATTTTGACAATACCTTAGCTACTATAACAATGTTAAAATGTATTTATACTGGTAGCATTACTACTTATCACTGGATACTCCCTAACACTGAAAATAAGCAAATGCATTAATCAGCTCAGCTTGACAAACGCTGCATCCGTTGGTTCAGCACGTTTCAGCAGCACTGCCGTAATCATACCTTAAGCTTACCTTGTCCTAAGCATTTACTTTTACATTTGCAGCGAACGCATAGTGATGGCCCATGTTTTATCACAAGGAGACTCAGACTACTCGGCAGTGTGTTCCTGGAGACTTTTACAGGATGAACTGTTAAATATTTAATAGACACGCAAGGAGATGTCATTAAAACCTATGACACAACATCCAACCTTAATCTCCATATTTTTCAGTCGTCCCGTCCAGCTTTTCAGCAGTCATAGCTCAGCGAAGCGTGACACAACACCCCTTATTATCCACAGCTTCTCTTTCATACCGTGAGCGCAATGTGTCATCATGCTCTAGGAACACGAGGTGAATGTTGACTGCACGCTCATAAAAATCAACATCAGTTGATTTCTGGAAACTCAATGCGAAAAAAAAAAATCAAGAAAACATTGAGAATGAGGAAAAATATATAAGTGCTGACAGCTCAACTAGACCAATGAGTCATGACAAAAGGAAAAAAAAAACAAGTTGTGAATAAAATTTGGCTCTGTGAAGTGTTTTCACAGTAATGTCTCTGCAGTTAATCAGTTGATTCAATGTATTGTCGATGTTTTCTGTTTTGGCTCGACTGGCCACTCAAAGTAATTGATTTTGTATGGCGAGCTTGGAATGCTCGTTTTGTGCTCCAGGTCTCTCTCTCTCTCTCTCTCTCTCTCTCTCTCTCTCTCTCTCTCTCTCCTCACACAGCATCCTCTCTCTTCCCCAAAGGAATAAATCAAAGACCAAGGCAGCTGAGTTGTTTCACAGCTGTGTATCTGTTTTTTATAATAATAATAATAATAATAAAAAAAAGGAGGGGGGGGGTATTATTTTTTTGTTGTTTTGTTTTTGTTTTGATGCATTAATAGGACTTGTTTAACTCGTTATAGGGCATTTATTGAAACTTATCTTCTTTAGATAAGAAGTTATCCTCCCTCCCAAAATGATTTTTTTCATTGTTGTTATTTTTATGTTATAAATCAAGGTCAGTGAAGTTACCATATACAGTACCCATCTAAACTAATGATTTTTCCAAAAGAGTATGTACTGTATATATACAGTACAGACCAAAAGTTTGGACACACCTTCTCATTCAAAGAGGTTGAATTTGTATTATGGCAAGAAAAAAGCAGTTAATTAAAGAAAAACGAGTGGCCATCAGCCATCATTACTTTAAGAAATTAAGGTCAGTCAGTCCGAGAAATTGGGAAAACTTTGAAAGTGTCCCCAAGTGCAGTCACAAAAACCATCAAGCGCTACAAAGAAACTGGCTCACATGCGGACCGCCCCAGGAAAGGAAGACCAAGAGTCACCTCTGCTGCGGAGGATAAGTTCATCCGAGTCACCAGCCTCAGAAATCGCAGGTTAACAGCAGCTCAGATCAGAGAGCAGGTCAATGCCACACAGAGTTCTAGCAGCAGACACGTCTCTAGAACAACTGTTAAGAGGAGACTGTGTGAATCAGGCCTTCATGGTAGAATATCTGCTAGGAAACCACTGCTAAGGACAGGCAACAAGCAGAAGAGACGCATTTGGGCTAAAGAACACAATAAAGAACACAATAATGAAAACTCTTTGAATGAGAAGGTGTGTCCAAACTTTTGGTCTGTACTGTATATATAAAGTAAAAGCCACATTTATCTCTGTACATAGAAGAATTTTTTTTTGTCTGTACATTGGTCAAAATTCACTCTCTCTGTGATATCCTTACGTTTCATACATTGGAGGAAAAGTTTCTGTCTGTATGTCTGTATGTTTGTCCAGCCAGATTTTGTCACAGCATCACATAAACCTGGCTGGACAGAATTCAATGAAAGCTTTGTAGCGTTTATATATCTGCCTGAAGGTTAACCTGCACCATAAATGAAATCAAAATGTTAAGTAAAAGTGATGAACAGCTATGTGCCTGATTTAATAATCTACTTTAAAATAAGCTACTTGCTCGATGTACATAAATGAAATAATGATAGCGCTGAAGTGGTAGAAGTGAATTTTAAAGTGCAGGAGTCATTTTAGGACTTAAGCTTAATCTTTACATAAAAAAAAAATTCTCACCTGTGAAAAATAAAAATATTTATTAATATATTAATATAAAAATATTTACGAATACAAAATACAAAAATAGAGACTTTATACAAGTATGTGTTCTCTCTCAAGCCTCTACTGCTTGTTCTTGGTTGAGAAGAGGGGAATCTGATGTTGTAATCAGCTGTTGTAGCTCATCCACTTTAACGTTTGCTGTGTTGTGCATGCCGCACTGCTTTTCTACTCATCACTGTTGTAAGAGTGCTTATTTAAATTACTACAGTATAGCCCCCCCGTCAGTCTAGTTAATCACCTCTTATAAAACGAGATTTCAGTCGGCAGATCTTCCACAAACAGATTTTTTTTGTTTGTTTGTTTGCTTTTTTTTTTTTTTCATTATTCTTTGTAAACTCTAGAGACTGCTGTGTGTGGAATTCCCAGAAGATCAGCAGTTTATGAAATACTCAGACCAGCCCATCTGGCACCAACAACCGAGCCACGGATAAAGTCACCAAAATCACATGTTTTCTTCATTCTGATGTTTTTATGTGAACATTAACTGAAGCTCTTGACCTGAATCTATATGATGTTATGCATCGAGCTGCTCCCATGTGATTGGATGATTGGATAACTGCATAAAAGCGCAGGTGTACAGGTGTTCCTAATTAAGTAGATGGTGAGTTTAGATACCCTACAGTAAAACCATGCTCCACTAATCATGCCTGTTTGTAAATATTTTACAAGCCCCTTGTCACTGCTGGAGAGTGTTTCAGTCTGGACATTGCCCAGATTCCCTTTAAAGTATCTCGCTTTTTTGTCACAGGCTGTTGGAAAGTGCAGTGCTAAAAGCCCCTAGGGTGGAGAGAGAGACTATCTTGATCCCAGTTTCTTATCCCAAATAAGCCTTTGAATCCCTCTACACCCATTTAGCCTTCTCACCCGTGAGCTTAAGACCCAGGCATCTTCTTACTTCACAGCTCCCTCGCTCCACCATGTTAAAATAGCAAGTTTATGGCCGTTCATCTCAATAATCAATCCTGTGTGTGTATGTGTGCGTGCGTGCTTGGTGGGTAACGACGAAGCAGGCTAACAAGAGGGCAGGCTTTCTGCCAACTTCCAAGTGCTCTGTTCATTTTTCTTCTTCTGTTCTTTATTTTCAAAGGTAACTTTTCAAAGTATGTCCCTCTGAGGCTGAAAAAGACACCGGAGGTCGCACAGTTTGATAAGCCATCAATCTGAACTGTCTCTGATGAAGACCTTTTAAAGAGCAGGGTTGCGCGGCAACACAAAGAAAGCCTTTAATATGGTTTGCATTTACATTGTGCAAATATGACACAGTTGTAAAACACAATGTCTAAACAGGCAATGGGCTGCACAGAGAGAGGAAACAAGGGTTTTGGCATCAAATCATTCAGCTGTACAAGTTGAATGTATACGCATACTCTAGGAAACTTCTCATGCTGTTACTTTGTGTTTTGAGGCAGGTTTCAGTGGGAACATCGGGCCTCATTTATCATTTATCTTTCAATTAAATTGTGTGTAAATGGGTGGCACGGCGGTGTAGTGCTTAGCACTGTCGCCTTGCACCTCCAGGGTCCGGGTTCGATTTCCGGACAGGTTCGATTCCCGTCTCTGTGTGCATGTGGTTTGCATGTTCTCCCTGTGCTTGGTGGGTTTCCTCCGGGTACTCTAGTTTCCTCCCACAGTCCAAAGACATGTAAGTTAGGTTAATTGGCATTCCCAAATTGGCCATAGTGTGGGAATGAGTGTGTATGAGTGTGTGCCCTGCGATGGATTGGCACCCTGTCCAGGGTGTACCCCGGCTTGTGCCCTAAGTCTTCTGGGATAGGCTCCAGGCTCCCCGTGACCATGAATAAGGATTAAGCGGTATAGATGATGCATGAGTGAGTGAGAGTGTGTGTAAATGTTTGTCTACAGCGAACCAAACGAAATTTTTTGTCAAATTTAGAAAAAATTTGGAAATGCTTATTTTCAATGTTGATAGATCACCTGCAAAGCGTCTGAATTTAGTATTTTTGACAGACACTACAGAGCACTTTTATAAGCTGCTCTGAACATAAGGATGTCTGCTAAATGCTGTAAATATAAGTTTAGACTTCACAGTATAATCCATACATAGTATATAAGTGTAGTAATCCATGCAATGTTTATGGTGTGAAGTTGATTACGTTTTTATGATTAAATTCACAAAGATAAAGAGAACACAAATGCTTTACAGAAATGAATAATTGCAATATCAAATTTATGCGTATGATTTATAAATAAATCTGTTCTTATCTAGCAGGATGAATGAGGCTCATTTCCAGATTGTACTTCGTAGATCAGCAATATCCTAGCAGAGCTTTTCGTTTGTTAATGTGGCAACATTACAGATATTGGAACACCGGTGGTATTATGATGTTTTCGAATGTCGGAAATCTTTTTGTTGGACCACAGTAATCTAAAGGCCTTTGGAATAATGTTTAACGAATGACTCGAACACAATCACTGGGCATCAAACCCAGACCATGGCTGTGAGAGCACTGCGTGCTAACCACTAGTCCAACAAGGAACGTATTGCTGACATTGTTAAATGTACATGGATTGCTTTGGCAAACTGGAGGCACCACAAAATAACCCCTCCAAGTAAAAAATGCAACTGACAAGGGAAATTGGTTCAAGGATTTCCTGCGTCTAGCAAAATCCAAGGATGACCAAGTTCCTTATATAAAATGGTGTAGTTTTTGCATATACAGTAACCTCCATGCATCCTCCTGTATACTTTAAACCATCTTTACATTACTTATAATATCTAATACAATGTTAATATTATGTAAATAGATAAACTATTGTTTAGATGAATAATGACAAGATAAAAAAGCTTTCTTGAGAACCCACTGTAGAACCCTGTGTGTGTGTGTGTGTGTGTGTGTGTGTGTGTGTGTGTGTGTGTGTGTGTGTGTGTGTGTGTGTGTGTGTGTGTGAGGATATAGAGGAAGGCTCAGGAGACAGGCACAACTGCAGCTGAGCTTGTGTTTATTCAGCATTTCAGCACACTTTCAAAAACTCAACAAAACCAAAACAATTCAACAGAAACCGGTCCGTCCCCAGACTCTTAGCTTTTCTTTCGTCAAGTTCAAACTCACACTTCGAGGTGTATGTGTGTGTGTGTGTGCATGGGAGATGCTTTAGTGCCGCTGATGCCTTAGTTAGAAACATTATACGGTACGTAGGGTTTAGGTTATGCCTGTTCGTGTTAGTTCAGCACAGTGCTCACCACATGGCAAACTGAAGTTTTACTTTTTGGAACTTTTTCCTTGTGAATTTTTTCCCCCCTGAAAATGTTTGAATATAAAGTTTTTACATGATCGCATTATTCACATGATGTCACATGCTTACTTCATTTTAAACATCCAATCGTGAAATGGACCTTGACATATTTTCAAGTGATCACATTTTGCACACATGATCACATCCATAAAAATACATAATACTATGTAACATGTATATGATTATTTTTCCCATAAGGGCACCCCACCTCCAAATACACTTGGTTTATTTTAACATTTGGTAAGTTCAAGTTAGTTGAAGTGATGTGAAATGGGTTTTAGTGCCATTCCCTCATATAAATGTTTACACTGGAATGAAATTTTCTCCTTGACAAGCATGGCGTAACACTTAATAATAGAGCAGCATGATACTCAGGACTACATTAAGTCCAAGTCATGACACTTTGAGCTGTATACACAGATAAAAAATACACAGGACAGTGCTAACCAGTCAAAACAATAGTGTGAGAAGGCACCTAATGCATATAATTGACATGAACCATAATGCATGTTATGCATTACCATTATTGCCTTAATCTGTGTAAATCAGGGACTGGGAAAAAAAAAAAAGTGTGACGTTATGATGTCACAGCAGAAAAAAAAGAATTAGAAAGGCCCAAGATGTCATTACAACATGATCCTGCAGTACTCTCACCACAGGGGAGACAAGACAACACTGGCAAATCAATACGGTCTAACTCTAAAGGAGAAACTGTCTCCTGTGCTGTGCTGCCCTTTAAGAAAAATTGTCTTCTTCCTCCGCTCCCAAAGAGAGTGCTGTGTGATATAGTCAACTGTCCTGAGCACGCTCAGTAACACAGTGCCTCTCTGTTACGGCACAGCACGGCTGCTTGCACGCACCCAGACAGCGATGTGTGAGCTCGTGAAAGTGCCAGCAGGGGCCATCCAGCTGAAGGAGGGAGGATTTATGACCTGCCGAGTTAGAGAAAAGTGTGAAACGAGTTCAATGTGAATATCTCTCAGCGTGTCCTTTGGCTAGTACTCTAATAGTACCAGACAATAATGTATGACACACAGTACAGTTACAAATCTGCATTCAGAACTGTCTAGTCTCTGGTTAAATATCTGTTGTCCACTGCATAATGCTCTCCCTTAAGGTAGGAGATATGTTTAGAATGTCAAGGTACTGCACACTTTATATACACAGCAGCTGAATCCATTAAAAAATACTATGCAATATTCAAATACTGATTTTCTTTGACAGGCTTGAAAATAAAAACTGAAATACAATATGAATAATGATATTTCTTTTTGATGTCTGAAGCCGAAATGGCATTCAATAGGACACGTAATACAAATCATAGGGTGTACAATGTCAATATGCAATACTGTAGTAGCAAGTCAACATAAAAACATGTTGTGATAAGAATTTACAGGATTGGGACAAAACAGTCAAATCAAGTTGGCTTTTATTATCATTTCAACCATATATAGCTCAGTACTCAATTACAAACAATTATTTACAGTACGGCATTTGGCAGAACCTTTATCCAGAATGACTTACTGTACATTTTTATCTCATTTTACATCTGAGCAGTTGAGGGTTAAGGGCCCAGCTCAAGGGCCCAACAGTGGCAACTTGATGGTTGTGGGGTTTGAACCTGGGACCTTCCAAACCATAGTCCAATGCCTTAACCAGCCACTTACACAGTGAAACGAAACAACATTTCTCCAGGACCAAGGTGCTACATAAAACCTAAATTGATAATAATAATAACAACAACAATAATGCATATTGCAAGAATAAATTAAACAATGAAACAAGATAACAGAGATAACGTTGGGTGGTAAGAGAAGATTAAGAAGGAGGTTTAAACTTAAGACATTTATGATTTGAGATTTGAGTGCAGCCTTACATCATGTAGAATAAGCATTTTTAAATAAATGGGTCTTAGGTTGAGTTTTGAATTTGGTTCAAAACATAATGGACAACATAAATTTACAAAACTAACTAGCTAAGACACTTAATTAGCCAACAAGCTAAGACACTTAATTAGCCAACAAGCTAAGACACTTAATTAGCCAACAAGTTAAGATAACCAATTAACCAACAAGCTAAGACACTTAATTAGCCAACAAGCTAAGACATTTAATTAGCCAACAAGCTAAGACATTTAATTAGCCAACAAGTTAAGATAACCAATTAACCAACAAGCTAAGACATTTAATTAGCCAACAAGCTAAAACACTTAATTAGCCAACAAGTTAAGATAACCAATTAACCAACAAGCTAAGACAACTAATTAGCTAACTAGCTAAGATGTTAGCTGACTAGCTAAGACAAACAGCTGTGTGACCATAAGAATATGAATGGTTAGTGAGGCTAATTAAAACAAAAAAGACTTCAGTTTGCTAGGGAGCTTAAACATTGGACTTTGCAGAGAAGTAAGAAGTAGACGCACTGAAGTTATGTCCATTGTACAAGCGTCTGGAAGCAGTTTAATGAGATGTTTTTCCTCCATTGGTCAGGTGTAGACACAGTATCTTTATGTGGCAATGAAATAAGGTCAGCGGATGACCTAAATGTACTGAATGACCAAGCTATCACGTATTTTTCCTTCACTGACGGCACAGTCATATTGCAGGATTCAAATTGTGAAAGAATAGTTCTGGGGGCATGTGGAATCATTTTCGCACATGAACTGGCCGTCACATTGTGTTCCATAATCAAAGCTAAAGGCACTTAAAAGAAATCCTTGAGTATGCATGCCATACTGTTCTTCCCAGTGACACTGGGGATTGTGGTTGTACAATCAGTGATCTCAACTATTTTAGTTTCACCTATAAATCCCAGTACAGCATGCCTGGTACCTGGGAAAAATCCTGCCCAACGTCTTAGGCATATTACGGGTGCTTGTTACAGTACAACTTCCTTGGCAGTGAAAACAATGATAACGTTTGGGATCATGTATTTTTTAGGGCACTCTGTAGGTGATGGAAAAGTGCAAGAGAAAGTGAAGCACAAGAGGATAAAACAGATTTTATTCAGAAGCAACCAAGCGGAAACGAAGGAGCACTCACAGATTTTGTCCATTTTAGGAATTTCACATCGTTCCACATGATCCACATGCTTATGCTTATATTCATTGCGATGTGCTTGATCCTCAGTTGTGTATCATATGACTCAGTAGAGCAGAAGCCTGCAGCAGGGCAGTCACAGAGGCAGAATGATGTCTCCTAAAGGAGCCACTTATAACACATACAGCTATGATACCATGTTAACCACCCCCGCCCCCAACCCTGGTCTCCAGTAAGTCTATCGTCCTGTATGAAGAAACCAAATAAGATAATGAATGTGTGCATACTGTGTGTGTGTGTGTGTGTGTGTGTGTGTATGTGTGTGTGTGTGTGTATTGCATGTGATCATCCCTGTTGCTGCGATCAAATGATGAATGCATCTGAATGAATATGGATGCTTATGGAGTGTGTGGAGTATTTTTATAGTTTAGCACTAAAACACAGGGCCTAAGAACAACAGCAGTGGGTCCCTCTAATTGCCCATAAGTGCTGAGCTGCCCTGTGGGTCTGCAGACGCTGCCAGACTTCCAGGGTTCAGTGGCTTCTGTTTCAGCTCGCTCTGCTGTCAGAATCAGACTATAAAAGACACATACTGACTTGAGTCACTCGTTGCCTTTTGCTGCTCTGTCTCAGCAGCCAGCTTTTGACATCTGGGCCTATTTCAAGCCAAGCCAGTGATTGGCCACTGTTTAGCCTTGGCCTACACCATTTCACGCTTTGTAGCACTGTAACTAAAATCACGTCCTGTATCTTTAGACATGCTGCAGTGACTGTTATGGATCATTTCAAATTGCTTGAGGTTTGTTAAAAGGACGGTTCTATTTTAATTGACTTATTTGTACAGGGCTTTGATACATTTAAGTGATACTTGGACACCACACACACACACACACACACACACACACACACACACACACACACACACACACACACACACACACACACACACACACACACACACACACACCTCCTTTTATTTTGCCGGTTTCAGATAAAACTGAATTAGTGAAAACAGTAATGTGCAGGGCTGGATTTGCTGTTTTTCACTTTCCATACTTGTTAACTGACAAAATTCAGAACTGTGATTGTATACTATGTTCCACTTACAGTACACACAAGTTACTGTATTCACATTGACCACACAGACATGCTCTAATGCTGTGTTCATAACACACACTTCACTGCACAGTCCTGATATTTTGCTATCTTGACAATTCATATGTGCAAGTAACCTGAATCTGTTTGTAATTTGAATGCACTTAAGATCTGAAACACCATGTACTGTACAGTATATGCGCGTGCAGTAGATTTTGTGGAATCGCCTCATTAGTCAGTTTTAGTTTAGCTTGAACTGATTCCTCAAATATCAAGTAAATATCAGATTTTCTTTTCTCATTCACTTTTTCCCCACTGAACATAGTCACTACTGTTGCTATCCTCCTCTGTTTTGTTGTCAGTATTAGCATGTGGGTTGGGAAAACCTCATGTGAATCTAATCTGATCAAGTTAATTCTTTGTAAATGGTTTCTTTGTGAATCTCAAACAACATATGGACATGTTTTTAGGTCTAATTTGAAAATGAAATAAAATCAGATTTTTATGTCCATGCTTCCTCCAAAAAAACAAACAATAACAAAACAACAACGGTAACAACGAAAAACCCTGATGTTACATTTATACGGATTCCTGTCGCCCGATTAGGTGAGCGTTATTTTTTTTTTATATTATTTATAATGATGATAATGGTTATTATTATTATTATTAATAATAATAATAATAATAATATATTAATAATAATAATAATAATAATTTATTCATTCATTTAACTTCAACACTTGATGCCTGGAGCCTATACCATGAGAACACACACACACACACACACACACACACACACACACACACACACACACACACACACACACACACACACTAGTTAGCCTAATCTGTATGTCCTTAGACTATGGGAGGAAACCGGGGAACCCTGTTATTATTAATTTGTTTATTTATTTATTAGTTTATTTATTAAAAATTTGTGTCCTATTTTTTTTCGAAATTGATTGACCAGTCAGCATTAATTTAAACAAACCTAAACTTCTTTCATTCACAACTTTATATTAATGTTGATGGCCCTGGTTTGCTAATGCAGTAACTAACAATAGCTAAAGGAAACTTTAACCCTCTGTGTTCTGTGTCCAGATTTTGTACTCACTGGTGAAGTTGTTATGGATCAATAATTATGGTTTTACATTTTAGGATGTTAAATGAAAACGAACCAAGGACACCAAAGTGCAAGTTAATAAAAAAACAATGAACTGTAAGTTAGTTCTCTACCGATGTGGTGACACAAATTAGGAAAAAAAAAGTAAATAAATAAATAAATGAACTTGTTGAAGTGGCATTTTAAAGTTGATTAGTGCTTGTATTCATGGTTACATGCTGTACATTCTCTGTTAAAGAAGCTAAAGACTTAGACACTACTGCTGGCCTGCCCTACTGCTAGTTCTAGGATTAAGAGCTCAGCACTGAATCCTGCTTGTCAAGACAGATAATCAACCTGCTTCATCACGCAGTGCAACAAATGTATTATCTCATTAATTGGAGCACTAAAGATTTAATCAGGTGCAGTGATATTTGTAGTGATACATACTCCCTCACTAACATTGTGAATGATTTATTCAAGCATAGACAAATCATCCAGATGAAGACATATGCATGAACACAGCTGCAGTGCAAGCAAGAAGCTGCTATCATAATTTTGTATGTGATTAGGTAAAACAGGTGGTAAATTAGAAAAATAGGTATTATTACATAATTGTTAATTAATTTTAATTAGCCCTTAACAGCTACAGTAAGTGTTGTGCAAAATACAGTACATACAGTACACTATAATACTACAGTTGCATATGATAGGAATATGGAAGGTTGCATCATAAATAAAAATAAATGCTGTCAGAGGTCATTCAAATGAAAAACTTTCTTTTAATGAGAAATCATGCAGAAAAGTAAAGACATGAATGAAAAAATATTAGTATTTGTTTTGTAGTGTAGTAAATCTTAAGTGCTGTAAGTACTGTAAGTATCCTGGTCTTACAGCATACTGTATATTGAACAATGAAAAGTTATTATTATTAGTTATTATATTATATTTCTAATATACACTCACCTAAAGGATTATTAGGAACACCTGTTCAATTTCTCATTAATGCAATTATCTAATCAACCAATCACATGGCAGTTGCTTCAATGCATTTAGGGGTGTGGTCCTGATCAAGACAATCTCCTGAACTCCAAACTGAATGTCAGAATGGGAAAGAAAAGTGATTTAAGCAATTTTGAGCGTGGCATGGTTGTTGGTGTCAGACGGGCCGGTCTGAGTATTTCACAATCTGCTCAGTTACTGGGATTTTCACGCACAACCATTTCTAGGGTTTACAAAGAATGGTGTGAAAAGGGAAAAACATCCAGTATGCGGCAGTCCTGTGGGCAAAAACGCCTTGTTGATGCTAGAGGTCAGGGGAGAATGGGTCGACTGATTCAAGCTGATAAAAGAGCAACTTTGACTGAAATAACCACTCGTTACAACCGAGGTATGCAGCAAAGCATTTGTGAAGCCACAACATGCACAACCTTGAGGCGGATGGGCTACAACAGCAGAAGACCCCACAGGGTACCACTCATCTCCACTACAAATAGGAAAAAGAGGCTACAATTTGCATGAGCTCACCAAAATTGGACAGTTGAAGACTGGAAAAATGTTGCCTGGTCTGATGAGTCTCGATTTTTGTTGAGACATTCAAATGGTAGAGTCAGAATTTGGTGTAAACAGAATGAGAACATGGATCCATCATGCCTTGTTACCACTGTGCAGGCTGCTGGTGGTGGTGTAATGGTGTGGGGGCTCTTTTCTTGGCACACTTTAGGCCCCTTAGTGCCAATTGGGCATCGTTTAAATGCCACGGCCTACCTGAGCATTGTTTCTGACCATGTCCATCCCTTTATGACTACCATGTACCCATCCTCTGATGGCTACTTCCAGCAGGATAATGCACCATGTCACAAAGCTCGAATCATTTCAAATTGGTTTCTTGAACATGACAATGAGTTCACTGTACTAAAATGGCCCCCACAGTCACCAGATCTCAACCCAATAGCGCATCTTTGGGATGTGGTGGAACGGGAGCTTCGTGCCCTGGATGTGCATCACACAAATCTCCATCAACCGCAAGATGCTACCCTATCAATATGGGCCAACGTTTCTAAAGAATGCTTTCAGCACCTTGTTGAATCAATGCCACGTAGAATTAAGGCAGTTCTGAAGGCGAAAGGGGGTCAAACACCGTATTAGTATGGTGTTCCTAATAATCCTTTAGGTGAGTGCATATTAAATTGTTATTTATGTACCAATTAGGTACCTAATACCATTAGGTCAATTTGTAGTCATACTGTATTTAACCATTTCTTTAGCATTTCATTATTGTCTTCTCAAACGTGTTTCTAGTACTAAATACTAAAAATTGCTTGACAAAATAAATTGGCACCCTGTCCAGGGCGTACTGTACTCCACCTTGTGCCCCAGCAAGTCCCCTGGTATAGGCTCTTAGAAAGGTCTAAGGCTAACAGGTGCAAGGAGTCACAGCCCTGGGCTAGATCCATCTCCCATAAAAAGGATATTATGTCCATCCATTGTTTATCCATTCCTCATTTCGGTCAAAAATAAATAGCACTGAAACCTGAAAACCTAAGGCTCCTAATATCCTCCCAACCATGACTCTCTTTTTTCACTTTTCTCCAATGTGTTATAGTTATCATGCCAGATATCTTCCCTCTGTCTCTCCGTCTCTCCGTCTCTCCGTCTCTCTCTCTCTCTCTCTCTCTCTCTCTCTCTCATACCCTCTGAAGCGCTCTTTCCGGCTTCTTGCTACCTAAGCTGCCCACATTATCTTCACCCTGCAGGGGAGACTGTATGATTAACCAAACATGCATGTGAACAGAGGAGCAGAGGGAGCAGCTGTTCTCATTAAAAAACATGCAGGCTAGCTCGACCTTCCTCGGGCCAGCAGCCATCCCAGCCTTTAATACCTTCATTCCTGCTCTGGAGAAACCTGCCCTCCAGCAACTTTGACGAAGTCATTCCAACAAACTAACTCACGATGTTAAGCCTCCACTCTTCTGACAAACAACTGAAGTAAAGGAACAAAGACTTGACGAGGAGGCTTAAAATGACATATTAATTATTCCACTCTTTGACCTTCATTTCATAGAAACGCAGACTGTCTCTGTTTTGATTTCCACCAGGAAAAGGAACATTCCTCTGGCTGATACAGAAAAGGTTCCGGACAACATTAAGCGGGCAATAAAACTAAGAGACAGAAGCAGGATAAAGTGCACACTCTTTTAAGTGCTTAAACACTTCAAGCGGTGGAGCACCAGCAGTCTGTGTGTGCAATGCCCACTCTGTCTCTCGCCAGCTAGCAGCCCCCAGGGTGACGTCACACTGATTAATTCACTGCTAAAACTGAAATGTTGCCCTGAGATAAGCCCTGGAGTTACATATTGTCAACACAGGATGTAGGATCTCTCCTGTAGCCCTATATATATGGGAGGAGGGATTTCCATGCGGGACAGGCAACCTCTGGTTTTCTTCAAACAGATGCTGGACCCGAGGTTCAGCAGGGTTACTAGGGAGGGGGTGCTGATGGATTATAGTTTTCACCTTTTGAAACTGACCTCAATAGAACACCTCCTACAAACACATGCGCGCACACACACACACACACACACACACACACACACACACACAAAACAAATCCATTAAGACAAATATGCACACAGACAGACAGAGAGACATAGACAGACACACACAAACACACAGTGACTCAACTGGTGACGAAGCACTTTGGAGCACCAAACTTATATTTCCATTTTTCCTAAAATTTACTTACATAAAAATAAAACTTGTATGTGCATATCCAGTCCCTTTATACAAGCCCCACTGTATTAAAAACGCTGTATGTGTTCTTGCTATTAAAGAGCATTGAAGTCATCAGTTACTATTTGCGCAGGGTAACGTGCTTGCATATTTCACGTTTTCATTACCCCAGCGTCACTGGCAATAAATAACATAAGACTATATTTACATTTGAGCACTCTCCTTTGGCAAACTGATAAAACAGATTACTGTGCTTTATAAAACAAGGCTGCAGCCCAACCCTAATTATCCGGGAGGAAGCCTGTGTAGTCGCAGCTCCCCTAAATAGATTTACGGAAGACTCCTGACTCCTCATAAGGCCCCGCTGTGATTTACTGCAGTAATATCAGGTGAAATGTTGCCAAACATTTTACATAATTCACTGTACAGCCTCTTCAAAGGATCACTGATGTGACTCAATGGATTATTGGAGAGGATAGTGTTAATAACTTTCACCGTGCTATCTGTTGCTCTTGCCGGTATGAATACGAGATGTACAGAGTCCATTAAAAATGGCTGCTGGGAGAAACAGATTGCAGTGTTAAAGCAAATGTTGTTTGTGCACCAAGTAAGATTCTTGAATAAATAATAAAAAAAAAAGAGCAATAATGTGTCCTCTATGAAGATTTATCTGCCTTTGGCTGCTTGTTTAACAAGTTGTGATTATTGCTTTGTAGCAAATAAAGACTGTTCCTTTTTTTGATCTGGAAAATAAAAGTACAGTACTGTATGTACACACTCTGACACTTGCAGCATAGGCCGGTATCGACGTGCAAGAGGTTTCCACAGGCAGCTTTTGATGATAGTAGGGATGCTACAGTAGAAAAGACCATGGAATGTTATGGATGACCAGCTGTGGATTATTGCCTGTCTCTTGTAGAGCATATAGAGGTTATATAATGCAACTAGTACTGTAATTACTGGCATGGCTATATAATCAGTCAGCAAAAATGATGTACTGTAGCTGTTTTGTACTGTACCAGAAAGAGAAATTTCAAATAACCGCACTGTACAACTGATTAAGTGTAGACTATGTGCTTTTCATTTGGCTTTCTATTTGTGCAATTATCTGTTAAGATTGCTTGTTGAATTCATAAATTTATGAAACACACGTTTAGATTAGATATTGAAATGAATTTCGGATCAGCTTATTTCTGCATCCGTTTGTCCTACATGTAAGTATACTCCAGTGTACAGTATACTGTACATTTCATTTAGGTCCCATATTGTGCTACTTTTACATTTTAACAAATGTCTCAGAGCTCCCATGAAGAGTGTCTGTTAATGGCCCAGATGAAAACCTTGCAGATAATGCAAACACCATCTGTTTCACTATTCTTTCAAAAACATGCCCTTTCAGTGTCTATGTAAATGAGCTACAGCCAAGCCACGCCCACCAGAAAAACTGAACTGAGCACCAAACGTGGGGTATGGTTTCTCCTTATATGAAGTCACATTAGGGAGAAAATCTAATTGGCTTAAATATCTAAAAATGATTAAAAAGTAAATTTTGCATAATAGATCGCCTTTAAAGTCTCGTGAGTAGGTAAAATTTAAAACAGTACTAAGACATCAGAGCCTCTTAGTTTTATGTTATTATTCCTATATCAGTGTAATTCAACATACACAATGGATTTCGAAAAGTCAAGAACAGATGGGAATTTGTTGAGCAAATATGCCGATCACACTGTGGACTTACACCTCCAGGATTGTGGGATCGAATCCCGCCTCAGGTCTGTGTGTGTCGAGTTTGCATATTCTCCCCATACTTGTTGGTTTCCCCCAGGAACTCCAATTTCTCCTCACAGTGAAAAGACATGCAGGCGAATTGGCGTTTCCAAAATTCCTATATTTTCTCAATTGTGTGTGCTTGTAGTGTGTGTGTGTGTGTGTGTGTGTGTGTGTGTGTGTGTGTGTGTGTGTGTGTGTGTGTGTGTGCATGTGTGTGTGTTGCACGCTACCCTCCAAGGTGTACTGTACTATTATTTTGCTATTACTTACACCATTTTGTATTTATACATCTTTCTATACCATTTGTCTTAAAATACATTCATTAAGAGATTATGATTTGTTCATTTATATAAATAAATAGCTATTTATAGGAGAATAAACCATGGGGTGGTGAACAGTCCTGGGAAATTTATGAGATTTGCTTGAAACGTTTCCAAGTATGTTTCAAGGTTAAATCTAAAGTATCATTAAATAGAAAGCCTGTGCACTATGCAGGCTGTACAATCCCTTGTTCCACACAGCAAGTAGTGCCTTTGATCAAAGGTTTGAGAGGGATTTGGAATTCACCCTTGTATTAGAAGAAAGTTAGCATTGTAGCTTGTGTAACACATGAACAAAGTGCGTTTTTGTTTAAAATGACTTAGAAGCAGTTCCTAAGGAGACAAAGTGTTATTTATGACTTAACATTAACAGATTTGTTTTCTTGATGAAAGTGCTAGTGTGATTAAGGGTAATACAAAGGGTGATACATAAAAATTCCATGAAACATCCCAGTGCTGTTACCGTCTATTATCACTACTTGTGGAATGGCTCTCGTCCAATCAGATTACTCAGTCGGAACTAACTGTTGTATAGTTGCTTATACCTGATAAAAAATATTAAAATTATATTATATATAGTTTAGTGTTTTTATAGACATACAGATCTCTATATATGATCGTTTCTATCCCACTGTACATTTACATTAATCTACATTCAACAGTTGTTTGGGTTTCCAGCAATCTGCCTCAGACACATTATTGTCAGTTCAGGTACATTTACATCATATCACCTGGTATAAACAGAAATATGACTGCAAGCACACTACAGACTCATGCCTCTTTTAATGTGGCAGGGGCTCTGATTTATGAAAGTACTTTAGTTTGCTTTCTTATATGGAAATCAGAAATTATTGCTATATATATGCACGCTCAACATTATCAATCACCTTGAATTGATGCATAGACACTTCTATATAAAATAGTGTAGCTTTTACAGTAAGTTCTGTTCCAATGTTGGTTGCTGTGTTTCTGGAGGTTGTGTTATAGTTGGGGTTTTAAAATCTCACTCTGTTTTAAACTGTGAGCACCTGCCCGTCTATGGGTCTCTGCAGAGCTGTGACAGAGTTATGTTACTCTTTTCTTCATAGGTATGTCAGAATTGCCGGTTTATTACATCCCCCACCTTCACACAATTTGTTCATTCCAACAAGTCATACGTCTCTGTTACTGCAGGCTGTGTGACATAAATCAGGCGGAACAACCAGTTAGTTTTTAACTGTGCAGTGAAATGAGCAAAAATAAGTGTCATTTGGTCACTGTGACTGCCACAGGCTAGACGTCATTATACCAATATGTTCCAAATTTTATGCACAATTGTTTTTTAAGCATTTCATACAGTCAGTCATTGGACGTTCTGTTGTGGATCAAAGGAGATAAAGGAGAATAATGACACACATATAGGCACATAAACACATGACAGCTGGACATTTTCTTTCTGAATTCAACCTTCAGTGTGCAGTTTGTCATCAAGAACCCAGTACTTATCTTATATCATATGGGTTTTTAGAAAATATAAAGGTGTGTATCCAGTCGGCCAGAGAAGCGAACAAATGGCTCTATAAAACCAGGTTTCTTTTGGAAGAGTGATCAGGGAGCCATCCTATGGCCTTGCAGTCAGCACAATGGTGGCAGTATGATGGTGTAGGGATATTTTGCTCACTGTACAGGTAAAAAAAAAAAAAAAAAAAAAAAAACTAAAGAACATATAATGCCTTCTCTGTTCCCTACACTATACTGCAAAAAGTTTTTGGACACCTGACCAATTACAACCATATGTGCTTGTTGAAAATCTCTCTCCAGATTTAATCCCTCATTTATTCTTATAATGACCTCCATTCTTCTAGGAAGACTCTTTACTAAATTTTGAAATATGGCTATGGGAAAAGTCAGTGTTCATTCTTTTGGGTGTCTCAATTCGGGTTAGTGAAAATCTCAACGCCACGGCATACAAATCATCCCAGACAATTGTGTGCCTCAGACTTTTTGGCAACGTTGTAGGAAAGTCCCACATCCAGTACTGTATGGATTTTCTTGACAGGTGTCCACATACTTTTGGCCTTGTAATGTAGGTTTTCAAAGACTTTCCAGGAATCTGAAGCAACTTGTTTTATGTTCCTGGTGTCTTGTGACATGGTGCATTATCATACTTGATGCTGCCAAGTGAAGCTAAATTCTAGCCATGAAGCGATGAAGTTATTAAGCATTTATGTCCAGATTCCTGCACACTCCCTGGATTTCAGCTCTATCCTCCCAAAATATAGGTAACAGTATAGTCATTGTATTCTTTCACCAGCAGTTGCACATTGTAAACCATTATAAATCAGACAGAACAGACAAAAATGCTCTCTGCAGCTGTATTCCCTCCATGAAAATGTCACTTCCTTGAATTCATGTCACTTATGGGAGCATCTATTATTATAAAGGGGATGTTCATCAGGGTTGACGGCAGTTATAGGGAAATACCTGTATTTAATCATTTGGTACAGAACAATTATTCAATTGTTTTATTGCTTGTAGAGTTTAAACATACACAAGACATGTGAACAAATGCATGTTCATGTGTTTGTGTGTATACAGGGGTTGAACAATGAAACTGAAACACTGGTGGGCAATCTTCACTGATTGCACACTGCACCAGTAAAAGCAGAGTGTGAAGGTTTAATTAGCAGAGTAATAGCACAGTTTTGCTTAAAATATTGCAATGCACGCAACATTATGGGTGACATATCAGAGTTCAAAAGAGGACAAATTGTTGGTGTGTGTCTCGCTGGCGCATCTGTGACCAAGACAGCAAGTACTTGCGATATATCAAGAGCCACGGTATCCTGGGTAATGTCAGCATACCACCAAGAAGGACGAACCACATTCAACAGGAGTAACTGTGGACGTAAGAGGAAGCTATCTGAAAGGGATGTCCAGGTGCTAAACCGGAGTGTATCCAAAAAACATAAAACCACAGCTGCCCAACTCACTGCAGGATTAAATGTGCACCTCAACTCTCCTGTTTCCACCAAAACTGTTCGTCGGGAGCTCCACAGGGTCAATGTACATGGCCGGGCTGCTATAGCCAAACCTTTGGTCACACGTGCCAATGCCAATGCGTTGGTTTCAATGGTGCCAGCAGCGAAAATCTTGGGCTGTGGACAGTGGGGAGTATTGTTCTCTGATGAGTCCACCTTCACTGTCTTTCCCACATCCGGGAGAGAGTTATGGTGTGGAGAAGCCCCAAAGAAGTGTACCACCCAGACTGTTGCATGCCCAGATTGACCGTTGAGCCAAAGTTTTTCTCGACAGCCTGGAGAGGAGCCAGTTTAGCAAGCTTCCTTTTAACCTCCTTTCCTTTCTTGCTGAGACCACCATTAATCGAACAAGAAGTAAGAATTAAAGATACATGCACAGTCACCAGATTGAAGCATGGGGTTGGATTAATGATGGTTTGGGCTGCAATATCATGGCATTCCCTAGGCCCAATACTTGTGATAGATGGACACGTCACTGCCAAGGACTACTGAACCATTCTGGAGGACCATGTGCACCAATGGTTCAAACACTGTATCCTGAAGGCGGTGCCGTGTATCAGGATGATAATGCACCAATACACACAGCGAGACTGGTGACAGAGTAGTTCGATGAAAGTGAAGTTGAACATCTCCCATGTCCTGCACAGTCACCAGATCTAAATATTATTGAGCAACTTTGGGGTGTTTTGGAGGAGCGAGTCAGGAAACGTTTTCCTCCACCAGCATCACGTAGTGACCTGGCCACTATTCTGCAAGAAGAATGGCTCAAAATCCCTCTGGCCACTGTGCAGGACTTGAATCTGTCATTCCCAGGATGAATTGATGCTGTATTGGCCGCAAAAGGAGGCCCCACACCATACAAATTAATTATTGTGGTCTAAAACCAGGTGTTTCAGTTTCATTGTCCACCCCCTGTGTGTATATATGTGTGTGTGTATATTATTATTACATTTGCTTCAGTGATTATCTTACATCACTGAAGCAAATGTAATATGCATAGTAATACAATATGACATTTCTATTGATTTTCCAGAAAGAGACTAACAGTAAAAGGCACCAGTTTGGGATTCGAACCTCACACATGAGCAGTGAAGCATTACTGTATGTTATAGCTGTAGAGTCAGTGACACAGAAAGCACTAGGGTGAGGTTTTAGGAGTCTCTGCCACCACCAAGACACTGAATCTCCTTAAACACCCTACCACAGCTCTTTTTAAACATCTACAATATGCATGCCTTGTGTAGAAGACTGCCATTCTGTTAAGTGAATTCACTTTTTTCGTGGCATTGAACACATATTTGTGTTGTGCAAAGGGTGACACACACAGACATACCCTAAGATATACACACATGCAGCATGAGCCTTACCACTCAAACAGCTGGCTGGTATTAAATTGGATCCCCTAGTCCCAGTGGCAGGGAGGTAAACCTATAATAAGAGCATCCCTGCTGGCTCCAGAACATAAGGAGAAGATGGCCTCTGGCCAAGCCAAGTAGTTCTCTGCCAACCGCACCCCTGAATCACGGCATCTGTTTTTTTCCCCCCCAGGCCCCCACTAATCAACTGTAACAGACATCAGTTCTAAACTTACTGTGTGCATGTGTGTGTGTGTGTGAGTGTGTGTATGTGTGTATATATATATATATATAATATTTATGGCTGGTTCCCATTGACATTACCATACATGAAGCATATCTCCCATTGCATGCAGTAGGTTTCTGCAATAGAGCAGCCAGCTTAAGTTACAAGCCCACGCGAGCTAGTGTTTGCTTGGGGATTGGTCCAAATTAGAGATTTCCTCTCATCTCTGTCGATTTAAGTGGAACCTTACACCAGTACTGGGAGAGCAAAGCATCCAGTGTGGCTGCTGTAATCCAGACCAAGGGCCCATTGCTGAGTGTGTGTGTGTGTGTGTGTGTGTGTGTGTGTGTGTGTGTGTGTGTGTGTGGGCAGCTGCCTTTTTATGTGCTGAGTTCATTTTATCACAGACTCCAGTTGTGCTTCCTCAAACTACTTTAAGTCACATGATCGCATTTGAACAGTTAGGCAGTTGGGAAGGTTTAAGCCAACAGCCTTAATGCACACACGTTCACCAACATACTGGCATCACGTGTTACAACCAAATATAGCGTGAATTTGCCAGAATATGTAGCCACTACAGATTTTGCAGGTTAGAGGAGAATTGTTTAATTAAAGAGATAACAATTACTTTGGCGTATTATATGCACTACAGTAACTAGGAGATGAGAGGTGTGAGACTTCTCCTCCAGACAGGGCTCTGTAGACCATGCAGAATAATAAGAGAGCTTAAAAACTTTGCTTTGCTTGTTAGTCTGATTGTTTCCTCACAAAGCTAATTAACTAGCAGCGCCTGAGGGATCCTCTTCATTTCCTCGCTCCCCGTCTCTCCCTCCCTCGCTCCTTGTCTTGTTCGTTTGCTCATTTACTCCCTCATTCTCCACCTTTCTCCTCCAGCACTCGCTCCTGTCATGTGGAAATTGATGGAGAGGAGCAGATTGTCTGTTGCTGTCCCAAGGTGCCTTTCCACGGCATGCTAGATGGCCATCCTGAATTCCTCTTTGCCCCCAGTTGATTACAATAAATCAATATGAGGGGTCAAATACGACCGTTGAGCCAAAGTTTTTCTCGACAGCCTGGAGAGGAGCCAGTTTAGCAAGCTTCCTTTTAACCTCCTTAGGCCCCTTTACTTTCTTGCTGAGACCACCATTAATCCAACAAGAAGTAAGAATTAAAGATACATGTACAGTAGCTGCTATTGACATTTAGCCATTTTTAGATTCTGCGGAATCTTAAAGCTACATAACGCATGTATAATGCTGTAGTATATTTCATTTATAGAAGTGGACCACCAATCAAACACCTCCAGCCATGGAGCTAATTTCACCCAGTGTGTAGTTTGTTTCCTATTAGCGTTAGTACCCGTTATTGATGGGTAAAGAGTTTGTAGAAATAGTTAAAAGGCCATCAGCTTTTATGTAATCAGAATCTCTCTGCAATATGATCGGGTATTTTACTGTGGATATATTTGCTCTAACGATCCATGTTTTATCTCGTACTGTCGCTTCACAATACTGCTAGTTATTAGCATAACGCCTTTGCAACATATGAGATAAACTGGTTCCTGCAGGAACCATTTATCTTTTAAGGATCAATTTTCATAATCTACCCGTCATCTTTTTGGAGTAAGCCATGCTCTCATTTTGTTTTGTGAGGATTTGGGTGCCTTGTAGATGCATTACAGTCATTTCTGTGTCTTCTCCATACTCTTTTACACTGTAAACTATTGCATCAATTAGCTCTGTTAAGGGATGCGACCACCTCAAGGGAAAAAGTTCTATATTTAACTTCAGTCAAATACCAAAGGACTGGCAAAGTTTACTTTTTTTTTAATTCTGTCCAGCCAGTTTTGCATGATGCTGAGACAAAATTGGCTGGACAGACGTACAGGCAGACATACAGATAGAAAGTTTAGTTTTGGGTCCGCCAATGTATGAAACGTTAAAAATACGATTGAACATGTATATATAATGTACAGACAAAACTTTTCTTTTATATAGATCCCGGCCATCTGATTTATTTATCATTAATAAACAAGGTGCAAAATATGTAGTTAGCAGCAACATGCCTAATAAAAACTTTTACTTAGTCATGATCATTTTGGTGTCCCCTAATCATATGCCTTAACCAAGTAATACTGAAACCAGAAGTTAAACTTTGAGTAGCAAGTGTTCAATTTAACTAGCAGACACTCTCTTGCAAGGTTTCTTTGTTGATAGTCCCACTGTCTTCTGATGAACAGGATATAGGAAACACATGGAACCGAAAAAAAAAAAAATCTTTCAGGTTTGGAAGAGTAAAAGTGAAAATGTGCCAAGGAACTGTGAACTGAAACCAGCAGCAGCTGTTATTGTGTATGGATCCATATGGGTAAACAGATACATTCTCACACATTCCGTTCAGGAACCCTGATAAAAGTGGAAAGAAGGTGAAGAAAGAATTCAGATCGAGACCAAAAAAGCCCCTAAGATGTAATTTAAATAGCAGAAAGCAAAATTGAAAAAACAAGTTAAAGAACAAATTCAGCACCGGGAATATTAAGCAAGCGTGGGAGAGACACTATGCAATAATGGGATGGGAGCCAAAGAGTCTAAAAAATAATATAACAGACAGCACATCCCTGGCCTTTGGGGAAGAATCCATTGCATCTACATCATTCAGTTAAAAGGTTATCCCAAATAATTCAACTTTTATTTACCATTAACTGCGTTATACATATATGGAAGATATCCACAGTGGTCCCAGTTCCCCCCCAAAAATTGGATCATAATGACCTCTGTCCAGTCACATTAACATTTGCACTAGGAAAATGGCTGGAGAGGATTGTGAGCCACTATCTAACCTCATTCACATGAGACCGATGGAAACCTTTCCATTTTTATTTTATAAAGGATATAATTTGCTCATGCTATAGCACACGATACCACAATGGTCAGTGGACATTTCAAAAAGGTCATTGATCATATTCAGCTTTTAATATGACGTGAGTTTGTGAACTTCTACTCTGGCAGATTAGACTGCTACACTGACCAGATGTATTCTCGAAGGGACTGATTGTAAGTTATCTAATCACCAGACTTATTTTCCATGAACACAAATTAAATGAATGTACAATTTAATACTGTTAAATTGTCTGCGTATGTATGACATGGCTCCAGTTGGTCTGTTATATCTAAACAAAATGATACAGATATGAGCCTACTGTAGTTTGATCAGGTTTCCATTCTGTAAATGTAATGGCCAACTGTGTTTTTCTTAAAATCAGGTAGATGAAAGAACTGATTTATTTATCACTAATAAACAAGGTGCAAAATATGTAGTGGTTATTTATGCGGTTTATTTATATGATTAAAATGATTTATTTAATTCAATTTTTTAGTGCTTTTAACAATGCTCATTGTCTCAAAGCAGCTTTACAGAACCAAAACATTAAGGAAATGAATGCCAGTGGCAAGAAAAAAGTCCCTGTGATAGCAGTTGGAAGAAAACTTGAGAGGAAGCGGACTCAGCAGGGAACCCATCCTCATCTGGGTGAGATCAGATTGCAGGAACTGATCAGCAGTCATACTGTGTGATAGGAGGCGAGAAGTGCAGTATAACAGGAATGGTGTTTCAGTTAATATGAAGTCCACTTTCGGTTTCGGACGCTTGGGTACAAAGCTCTATATTCATGAGGTCATTGTATTATAATATAAAATGTATTCTATTCTATTCACAATTCAACAATAGAGAGAAAGAGAGAGAGAGAGAAGGGGGGAGTTAGGATGAATAAACTTTCTTTCAGCTGCTCATGTCAAAGGGTCTCCACACCGGACCACCCGACCCGCACACAACTTGGCACAGGTCTTATGCCAGATGCCCTTACTGATACAACCCTCACATTTTTCAAACTGGGCTTGGGACCGGCACTGCATGCAGTGGCCGGGTAGTATGGGGTGGGGCTCGACCTCACCCTCTGATCCGCAAACCTAGAGCCTTACCTGGCAGAGCCACCACTCCCAATGGGACGCTGAGAATTTTCCAACAAGTCAGACAGGCTATTGTTGATACATGAGGCAACAGCAAACATGGGTTCAGGCCAAAGAGGATATCAAAGAAGAAGGCAATAAATTGTCACAGAATCATCATAATTATTAATAATAATGGCCAGAATTTAGTATACATAGAATGATTAAAAATACTTGATGAAGGCAATGACACAGAAGAATGATTGAGTTTATATGTAATTGAACCAAAAGCAAACAAGGGTACTATATTACTACTCAGGAAAAAAAAAAAAAACTATTTTCATGGAGATGTGATATTTACCAGTGTAGACAAATACACTTTATTTATTCTTTATAACATTATAACTAATCTTTATTTTTTATAACATCACCAAAAAGAATTTGCATTGCCATGATGTAAATACTATTTATCTTGCAAAAAAACTCATTACCAGTTTCCAAATTTAGAGACTGATTACTCCAAGAAGCATGTGTCACTGTTCGGCTAAAATATTTAAATATTTTGTGAGAAATAATTCAAGGGGGGAAACGCCACGAGAGAAACAAATGGTGTCTTTTGATTTAGCTTAGAGCACTGGAATACATTTTAGGCCTTTCGCATATCATATTATGAAGCAGAAAAGAGAAGCTTAGAAAATGGAAAAGGAAACTTTTAGCTCTTACGCAGGGACACAAAATGTAAGGGAAACACAAAAAACACATGTTTCATTGCCCTTCACTGGGGATAAGGGGCCTGATTGAAACACCTGAATACATTAATTAAGTGCATTAGTGTATTCAGAAGGCTTATAGGATGTCAAGTTATCTGGTTTTGGTCTGCGGAGCTTTTGGGAAACAAAGACCAAGGTGGAATTTTTTTAGGTTTAACTGAGTTCATGACTCAAAGCTGTATTGACGTTACAAGGGGTAGCATTCTTAGTTGCTTTATTGTTATTATTCATCATTTGCCAATCATAATACAATTATTTAAACAATTGGCAATACAATCTGACCTTGTTTCCTTTCGTTATAAGAATTCTAATTAGAATAACGCTTTTTAACGAAGTGGACAAAATGGAGAGAATTTTCCTATTTTAAAAGAAAAAGCCAGTGCATGTCAGCATGATGTATGGGATGGTTAATGAGCTGCTTCCGATGAGAGCAAGAGGCAGTTAATCTGAGGCGTCGGTA
>JAAGKR010006924.1:35000-40062 GCA_011419295.1 Clarias macrocephalus
TAAAAATAACTTCATTCCAACTACACACACAAAATCACCCCAGTGTAAAGCACGGTCTTGCGTACAAATTAGATTTCGTTCAAATCCAAAACTCTCCCTGTGACAAGTTTACTTCTGCTAATCTCATAAACCTGCCTCTCTTTACCCCCCAAGATGCAGCTTTATGCAATGAACCCGCTAGCATAAACTCCTCTGCCGTGTGATAAAAACAGCTGACATATTAAAAGTTGCACTTCAGCCTGTGTGGATGCAGCCCACTGATTTCCTCTAGGAATGTTTTATTGCTGTTCTTCATCACCATCCGTGTCCTGCTGTCTGAGGAGCAGCTTTAATGAGAGGCATTGTCGAAAGGTCTAAATGCCTCACTTAGCCTCCAGTGTTTACTGCCTGCACCAGACACTCCAGATAAAATAAAAAAAAAAAAAAAAAAAACAGATGAGGCTTTACTGGGGAGCTTTGCGTCTCGTGCCAAACTGTTGCTATAGTATATTAGCGCTCCGGCAATTTGTTGCACGTGAACATACAGGTAACTTTTGAAGTTCTGATTTCACAGGAATCTTCATTTTTCATGACCAACACGAAGGCCTCTGTAAACAAATCAATGTAGCCCTTCAGAGGCCTCAGGGTAAACACACAAAGTAGAGTAGAGTAAATCATGCTGGTTTATTTTTACATGTTTCCAGGGCATACCTCCACCAGAGAAAGTACAGACATGAGAAACAAGGGGGAGGAAACATGTGTGTGTGTGTGTGTGTGTGTGTGTGGGTGAGTGTGGGTGCGTGAATGAATAGGCGATAAGGAAAAAGAGAAATCAGAACAGACTTCGAGAGAAACAGGGCTAGACAGAGAAACAGAAGGGGGAAAAAGACTGATGAGACGGCGGGGAATTAAGTATTCCGCTCCACACTCCACATCTCCTCACACTCGCTTTATGAACGATCTTATGATGTGGCATCATTCACATATGCATGTCATTCCCCCCCTGGTGAATGGGATCATAATCAGCACAGGTTTGCTTTTAATAGCCAAGGTGACAATATGCTAATACCTGGTGGGGTGCGCGTCTCAACTTGACACCTCTGTGATTCTGGTTTTTAGCATGGGCAGATGTGCCCAGTGGAGCAGAACCGACGGGGAGCACATAACAGGCTTACTCATTAACGAGCTGCTGACAAACCACAAGCGCACCAATTAATGGTACTGAATGAACCCTTAAAATGGCAAAATTATGAAGTGGTGTGCTCCGGTAATGGGTGGAAATAATAAATATATTCAGCACGATTCAAGTCTGTGACAGTAATGCATGCATACAGGTAGCTGACAGGCTTATCACTTTAATTTTAGTGGAAGGTAACACAGGTGGTTTACCACAACAAGGTGTCACTGTTTGGTCGGACTACACAGGTGGCTGGAAGGAGTTTGTGTTGGCATGTCAACTATCCTCCCAAAAAACACAAAAGTTTTCCTTTCCACAGTCAGATGCATGCACGGGGTGCAGGTTAAATCAATACTACAGACCATATCATCGACTTGGTTTAGCTATTCCTCTGCCCTTATTAGGTATACGTGTGTGACAGTCTGGGAAACCCATCCTATATCGCTGATGGCTGAGGTCTGGAAAACAGCTAACAGACATACGGTATATGCACACATTCAGTATGCACACAAACAACTTTTTCTGCCAATAACATACGTTGACACCTTTATTTTAAGAACCCATAAATAAATCATGTTTTTTATTTATGTTACTTTCTTGCCTTGTCTTAGCTGTCTGCTTGCAGTAAATACAGTCAGTCTGCTTTATGATGCCTAAAGTCTTGATATCCAATTCTGAATTACTCAAATAAATAATGTCCAACATGGATCATATTTGGGAGGTTTAATGTACAGTATATGCCAATGAGAAATGGACATAAGTCTGGTTAGTTCAGTTTGTGATCAGATCCTGACCCTCAGTAATGCACCTGCACTTTCACATAATCATCATCATCATCATCATCATCATCATCATCATCATTATGATTAGGTTCATCGTCATCAAAACAGAAAATGGCTTACGCACTTTTTATAATTTTTAATTCCAGGAGTGGGCATAGTGAAAGCCTGTTTAAGTTATCTTAGGCAAGAATGTAACCATCTGAATTAATTGGCTATTACATCCTTAAAGACTTATGTGAACAGAGATCAGTCAACTTAACAGACCACAAGGGCTTTTTTCAGTCTTATTTAAACTAAGTTTTATTATTATTATTACTATTATTATTGTTATTATTATTATTAAAAATGTGGTACAGTATCTCTCTGTGCAACTTTGTCAGATCTTGTCCATGTAGATTTCCTCTGTGTTCACTGGCTTCTTGATCTGCGCTCTAGACTGGGTACTTTAACCTTCCCTTAGGTTTGAATGTACAGTATGTGTGCGTGATACAGTATCACATGCAAGGTTCATTCTTCCATTTTTCCCAGTGTTTCTGGGATAGGTTTTGCATGCACTTTGACCCTGACTAAGATAGTTGCAAAAAAAAAAAAACATTTAGTTGCTATGAAGATCAACATCAGTTTCATGACCTTATTTCTAATAACTGGATCTTATTTTCCCTTTTCACTCATTCTATGTACCGCTTTCCCTGTACAAGGTCGCAAAAGGCCTGGAGCCTATCCCAGGAGACTCAGGGAACAAGGCGGGATACACCCTGGACCATAGAACCAGGAAGAAACCCACCAAGCACGAGAAGAACATGCAAACTCCACACACACAGTCCCAAGGTGGGAATCAACCCTTGACCCATAAGGTGCAAGGCCACAGTGGTAACCATTATGACTGAGTTTAGATAATTGGTGTGGTGGTGTCTTCCTGTGGAATTGGAAAAGAGGTTTTAAATGTACAGTAGTTGAAAGCAACGATGATGGGCCCAAGCACCCTGTGCCATCGCCACCCCGGGACCACCGCACAACCTGTGTGTTATTTGAATGTGTCAAAATCTCGAAAAAGCCATCGCCACTCGGTTGCACCGTACAACTTGCATACATCACACACTATACAGGGCTAATGTCAGTTTGGGCCGTAAATATTTTTTGAGCGCCTTAGTGTGTGTGTGTGTGTGTGTGTGTGTGTGTGTGTGTGTGTGTGTGTGTGTGTGTGTGTGTGTGTGTGAGGGTTAGTGTGTGTGAGAGTGAGGGAGAGAGGTGTGTGTGTGTATGCGTGTGTGTTAACATTTGTAATGTGTGTGCATGTATGTGTGCATGTATGTGATGTACAGTATGAGTGCATGTGTGTGTGTGTTTGTGTGTGTGTGTGTGTGAGATGTGTTTGTGTATGTGTTGCGTGTGTTCAATAGGCTGCAGATGCTGGAAAGTAAACATCACACTATGATGTTCCTGAATGTGATGTCACTCAATATCATGCCACACAGAAAGTTATTAATAATTTTTCGGTTTAAGTTTAAGGCATTATTATGTCTGTTTGATATATCAAAAATCCCTCTGCAATTTTGCATCCTCAATGTCTTTAGATCATATTGGCCCGGTTTGGTGACGATCGTATAAATTCCCTAGGTGGAGTATATCAAAATCCATCCGGTGCATTTTTGCGAACGACTCAAAATAACCGGCCTCCTGTTGAGTTGAGCCCATGACATGCGGTGCGAAAGTTGTTCAGCCCAATGTACTCTAAATGTGTACCGAGTTTCGTGTGCCTATGTGAAAGTGTGTATGAGCAATCCACCAAAATCTTGTGTGGGGGCCCGTGGGGGCCCCGGGCCACGAGACTCTCAGGCATCCTAATGGCAACAGATTCTAACTTGTCTGCCAAATTTCATGAGTTTTTGAGCATGTTAAGACCCCCGAAAAGTCCAAAAGGGTGAAAAAAAAAATCCTTAGGAAAACAAGAGGGTCCTGCGCACACTATAGTGCTTGGACCCTAAAAATATAATGTTTTTTTTTTTTATATTTAGTGTTTAACCCGATTTGAACAAATTTTCTAATCTGTCATATGTGCAAATAAGACAGCAATATCAGTTCAGGAAAGCCTGAAGTAGTGTTTATAGTATAAAATTGCACCACATTAAACAATTTGGCCACATTAAACGTTTCCTACGTAGGCTGCCACATAAGTTTATATCCACACTTAAAGGTCTTGAAGCTGTGGGCTCGTGTCTGACAATGTAGTTTAAGTTCTCCATCCACTGCTGACAAGCTTCATTTACAGTATAGAACCCAGAATAAATGCCTAATTGAACAAATTGCATACTGCTTCCATTAGTAATATATGTATTACCTTACATCAGGTTGTATAACCTTGCAGTATGCACTATGGGGCAATGCATAGGTGAATTTACCTTGCCTAGTCTGGGTTAGCTGCAAAACATAGGGAAAAAAAAAAGAGTGGTCAGTGGACCAAGTGGTCTAACATGTGCTCTCAGCAAACTGCATTGATCACGTTTTCTTCTCTTTCCATCCCCTGGAGCATTGCCCAACAGATCCAAAGCAAAACACAAGTAATTGATCGTTGAGAAACCCATGTGTGTTTCCTTGCACTGCTGACAGTGCTGTGGGTTTCTTTTAGAGATAAAGTGTACCTCTGCTACCCATCTGTCTGCCATATAGCTGTGCTAAAGCCTGACTCCAAGGCAGACATTCCCTTGGAGAATCAAGCCTTCAAACCTGCAGCATTAGGCACCTCTTTCTTTTCTTTTCTCCTTTGCTATTGACCGCGTTCCTACTGAGATCCAGCTTTTTAATACTTTACATTTTTAGGAATTCATGATCAAATGCAGCTACAAGCAGATGGAGCTCAGTCACCCCACTTTCCAATTTGTTTCATTGTTCTGCTGCAATCAATAGATAAAGTAAAAAAAAATCCTTTCACTATTTAAATCCGCTGCTTCATCTTTTCATCTTTGGATTAAACTGGCAAAATGGCCTGAAATCTGAATAAATTCAGTTCAGTCATTATTTTAAATGGTAGAACATTTCATGGCTTTCCTTTTCAAACAGGTCAGAAAATCTAGATTGTTAGGACATATTCCTGCACCTGACAGTGACAGAATCACACCAAATTATA